>VMBQ01001851.1:3559-27848 GCA_007657795.1 Dreissena rostriformis | reverse complement strand
TTGCCTATGGTCTCTATTATATTAATAAACAAGATGTGTTTGTGAAACACTATGTCCACTTTTGAGCGATTTTGACCCATAAATTTGACCTTTGACCTTGAAGGATGACCTTGACCTTGACCTTTCACCACTCAAAATGTGCAGCTCCATGAGATACACATGCATGCCAAATATCAAGTTGCTATCTTCAATATTGAAAAAGTTATGGCCAATGTTAAAGTTGGCGCAAACAAACAAACAAACAAACAAACCAACCAACAGACAGGGCAAAAACAATATGTCCCCCAGTATATACTGGTGGACATAAAAATATTATATCCCTTTAAAAATTATTACTTCCCTTGTGAAAATGATCTGTTCCTGCCGATTGATAAATAGAAATTATTTCCCTTTAAAGCTTGTTACTTCCCTTGGAACTATTTTTTTGACCTTTGACCTTGAAGGATGACCTTGACCATTCACCACTCAAAATGTGCAGCTCCATGAGATACACATGCATGTCAAATATCAAGTTGCTATCTTCAATATTGAAAAAGTTATGGGCAATGTTAAAGTTTTCAGACGGACGGACAGACGGACTGACGGACAGTTCAACTGCTATATGCCACTCTACCAGGGGCATAAAAAACTAGGAACATATTGGATTGCAAATGGCTTATTTATATAATATCATTTATTCATATCATTTAATGTCACAGTGACAAAGTTATGTTAATCGTAATAATGTATTACGACTAAACCAAAATCAATATGTCTTATATAACAACTAAAGTTTCTACACAATCCCTACGAGTTGGAAAAAACAGCCCAACACCCTTAAATACAAAAAGCTTAACGAATCTTCTAAAATAAATGTAATAAGCTAAAATATTAACATACCCTTCAATAATCAATAATCTCAAATAATTGATTTTGTTTTTATTAAGAAGATAAAATAAAATAATGGTTGCATTTTTTTTTTTAAATATACCAACATAAATTCTTAATTACACAATATTTCTTATCCAAATTTCCCTCCAAAATAAGCTTGATATCAATAAAGGGACTGCAGTTTCACAGTTTTCAGCTGTGACAAATTATTTTGTTTCCTTTCTTATAATATAAATCGCCATTCTTAACTTCAATTTTCGGGGAAATTTTGTAAATTTTCCAAACCCTGTTAACTGTCCCTAAAATAAATTGATCAAGCCCTGTGAATTCCTCAGTGGGACAATCTGGTTCACATTACTTTTATTTAGCCATAAAAAGTCCCTATTACATTCTCACTTCATGCTTTTCTTTAAAATTGCATATCCTCCACAGTGTGAATACAGTAAAAGTCACATATAAAATAAGGCCTATTTTCTTTTCTCTGACTATCTGTTTTACACTAATATTGTAGATCCTTTTCTCATGACACCCTATTGTTCCGCAGCCTGGGCAACAGTTGCCTTGGTATCCGTAATGACCTTGTCCGAGAGCGGTGTAAAGTCTGAGTCTATGTCCCACTCGAGCTCAATGGAACCCCGTGGGCTGCTCTCCCCCTCTGTACCCTCAGGAGCCCCTCTCTCCTCCCTGCCAGGCCCCTCGTATTCGGGCACCTGCCAGTCCCCATCTGGTATCAGGCCAGTGTCTGCAATAAATGAATTAAATCAGTATTCCATTGCTGAGATAGATAATAATATTTTTCATTTTAATTCAATTCCACAAAATCTGGCCCATATTTCTTAATATGTGGGCCCATATTCTGCTATATATGGGCCCATATTCCTCAATATTTGATCCCATATTCTGCAATATCAAGGCCCATATTCCTCAATATTTGGGCCCATATTCCTCCATATTTGGCCCTTATTCCTCATTATCTACCCCATATTCCTCAATATTTGGTCCCATGTTCCTCAAGATATGGGCCCAATTCCCCAACTTATGGGCCCAAATTCCTCAATATTTGTGCCCACATTCCTAAATATCTGGGCTCACATTCCTCAATATCTGGACACTTATTCCTCAATATCTGGACCCATATTCCTCAATAACTGGGCCTTAATATCCAATATCTGGGCCCACATTCCTGAATATTTTGGCCCAATTACTCAATACATGTATCTGGGCCCATATTTCTTAATTTCTGGGCCAATATTCCTCAATATTTGGGTCCATATTCTTCAATATCTGGGCCCATATTCCTCAATATATGGGCCTATATTCCTCAATATCTGGGCCTACATTCCTCAATATCTGGGCACATATTCCTCATTATCTGGGCCCACATTCCTCAATATCTGGGCCTATATATATTTCTTAATATATGAGAATTACTAGTTCAAAGGTTTACTAGTTCAAGTTCAAGTTCAGAGTTAATGGCAATCAGTTGAAAGAATGCTTTAAACCATATAAGAAATGGGATGATAGTCTGAAACATACTAATTGTTTGCATAAATAAGATTTTTTAATGTTAAGCACATAATTTTCACAAGCAAATTTAGATTTGAACATACAATAAAGGTGGAGAATTCTCTTTATGGTTTGATTCCATTTATGTAGAAAAGTAACTCTAAGTTTGCATTAAATGCCAAGAAAATAGTTGATTTCGTTAACAAAGTTTTGGCACTTATTGTTGAAATCTGGGTGATCAATTTATACTAGTCATTTGCTTAGACCAGCATTCAACAGTAAATAAAGAAGCTAATTACATAATATTACAGTAACCTTTTGGTAATATGTTGTCATTAATTGCCATTCAGTAATATTCTAAAGCAATTATTAATTCTTTTCCGACTAAAAGAACTGGTAAACAACGATTTATAATGAGGAACATTAATTTAACCCAGTATAGCAATTGAAAAGCCTGCATGCACCAAAATGTCTTAAATCAACTTTGATGGATTATATATACCGGTAAACTGTAGCTAGCTCATTATTTAATCAAATTGACAAACATTAAATTTCCATGACAATCAATCAGAGACAATAATTGATCTCATCAATAACTTACAAAAACCAGCTCTAAATTCACATTGTATAAACAAGTTTGAACAAAAATGTACACTTGATTAGTTTTTAATGCAGTCAATGAATTATCCTAATGCTGACAAATGGTTAAAGATTAGATTAGATTTATTTACAACATTTCCAGAAGGCCAATGGCCCATTTGAACACATTTAAGGACATACAATTGATGACAACATTAACCCATTTATGCCTAGCGTCTAGAAAAAAGGCCTTGGCAAACAGCGAACGTCTCATCAGGGTCTGCGCTGTTTGCTTAAAGAAATTTTTCTGTAATAAATATTCTTAATATAGAAATAAATATACTAGACATCCCTAATTTTGGAAATAAATTGATCCAATTTAGAAATATGGGAGAGTCCACTTTTAAGGCATAAATGGGTTAATAAACCTATATTTACATATTTCTCACAGTTATTAAAATTATGAGTAAACGAGGTTGCTAAACATTATAAATAATCCATACATAAATAATATCAATCAATCATTAACAGCAGTTTATAATATGTGCATTTATTTGTCGCACAAAACCATTGTGAGAAAATAACTAACCCAAAACTACTGAAAATACAGGATACGCTGAGTAATACACATCCCATAGTGCATTGTATTCCTTTAAAATTTACAATTATAGGAATACAATAAATAAGATTAAGAATGAACGTGTTACATTCTAATAACAGAACAAATTATTTATTTCCCAACAATAACATATCATATGTTAGATGACATGCATGGAATACAACATATAATAAAATGTGTGTAAGCAGTGACATTATTTACCAAAAGCATTTTTCTAAATTTCTAAACAGTGTAACTACATTTTTTTCATTAACCGAATCATTTACAAATGAATTCATGGGATTCACTGAATCATTTGTATGCAGATGCCTGAGAGTATGGATAGGGGTCATCATACAGAACCACAAGAGACATAAGCCCCTTGCATGCTGGGAAATTTGTCGTCTGCTAAAATGTTGTCTGCTGAGTTTCTAAAATTAGCATTTTCTTCACTTTTTTTCAAAGACCACTATCAGAACAGCAAACAGTTTGGATCCTGATGAGACGCCACGTTCTGTGGCGCCTCATCTGGATCCAAACTGTTTGCAGAGGCCTTTAAAATTCGGTTCCAGCACTGAAAGAGTTAGTTCCTTTCAGCTCAACAATTTATAATTGAGTCTGGCTCTGGGAAAATGGGGCTTAAGGAATGTGCATAAAGTGTCGTCCCATATTAGCCTGTGCAGTTTGCACAGGCTTATCAGAGACAAAACTTTCTAAATAAACTGTATTTTCCCTAAGAAGAGACTTCCTTTAAATGAAAACTACAATAAAAGCGGAAAGTGTCCTCCCTGGTTAGCCTGAGCAGACAGCACAGGCTAATCTGGGTCAACACTTTACGCTCATGCATTTAGCCCCATTTTCCCAGAGCATAGCTTAAATTCAATCCAGATGAAAATAAGCAGTTTCTAAAAGACCTGTTTTGAAATTCTACTAATCACTGGGTACAAACAAATGCTAACTGTTATTTTTACAAGTGTCATGTGAATATTTGCATATTGACAAAAGATGACAGGTCCAAAATGTAATTAACAAATGGCTATAAATAACCATATGGATTTAGGTCATTTTAGGTCTACCACATGTAAATTAGCAGAAAAACCAATGTTTACTAAGTTCTGAAAAAAAATATATATTTATGATGCAGAACATCAAACTAAAGCACTAGGAGTGAAAACATGTCACCATCACTGAGGTTACCACCTAACAAATTTCATAAGCTCACGCCTGTACGTTTATATTGATCAAAATAAAGTATTCACACAAATAAGTTTATTGATAAGATTTCATGCATTCAAAGTCTTTATATTACCCGGTAAGTTTAACTAGAGCTTTGTCACTGACGTGAGGTATACCCCCACATGCTGCATTGACACAGAATATTTTGCATGCTGTCTCACAAAACAAGAGAAGCTTATTTATGGCGATTTTTAAGAATTATTATGCCATTATCATTTATGGCCATTTTGACCTTTGAAATCTTGAATTCTTTGGCAGGATACGCCATCCAATGCCTGTGAACAAAATTAATGTGGAGAGTAATATTAAAATCTCCCAATGAATGACATAGTTATGGCCCAGACAAGCTTATTTATGGCCATTTTTTACCTTTGAACTCAAAGTGTGACCTTGACCTTGGAGATATCGACGTAATTTTATCGCGCAACACACCGTCCAATAATGGTTAACAAATGTGCCAATTGATTTCAAAATCCCACAATGAACGACATAGTAATGGCCTGGACAAGCTCAACTATGGCTATTTTTTACCTTTGAACTCATGTGTGACCTTGACCTTTGAGATATTGACGTAATTCTTTCGCGCGACACACCGTCCAATGATGGTGAACAAATGTGCCAATTGATTTCAAAGCCTCACAATGAACAACATAGCTATGGCCCGGACAAGCTCATTTATGGACATTTTTAACCTTTGACATCAAAGTGTGACCTTGACCTTGGAGATATTGACGTAATTCTTTCGCGCAACACACTGTCCAATGATGGTGAACAAATGTGCCAAATGATTTTAAAATCCCTTGATGAACCACATAGTTATGGCCCGGACAAGCTCATTTATGGCCATTTTTGACCTCAAAGTGTGACCTTGACCTTGGAGATATAGACGTAATTCTTTCGCGCAACACACCTTCGCATGATTGCAAACAAATGTGCCAATTGATTTCAAAGTCTCACAATGAACAACATAGCTATGGCCCGGACAAGCTCATCTATGGCCATTTTTGACCTTTGACCTCAAAGTGTGACCTTGACCTTGGAGATATTGACGTAATTCTTTCGCGCGACACACTGTCCAATGATGGTGAACATATGTGCCAAATGATTTCAAAATCCCTTGATGAACGACATAGTTATGGCCCGGACAAGCTCATTTATGGCCATTTTTGACCTTTGACCTCAAAGTGTGACCTTGACCTTGGAGATATTGACGTAATTCTTTCGCGCGACACACCGTCCAATGATGGTGAACATATGTGCCAAATGATTTCAAAATCCCTTGATGAACGACATAGTTATGGCCCGGACAAGCTCATTTATGGCCATTTTTGACCTTTGACCTCAAAGTGTGACCTTGACCTTGGAGATATTGACGTAATTCTTTCGCGCGACACACCGTCCAATGATGGTGAACATATGTGCCAAATGATTTCAAAATCCCTTGATGAACGACATAGTTATGGCCCGGACAAGCTCATTTATGGCCATTTTTGACCTTTGACCTCAAAGTGTGACTTTGACCTTGGAGATATTGACGTAATTCTTTCGCGCGACACACTGTCCAATGATGGTGAACTAATGTGCCAAATGATTTTAAAATCCCTTGATAGATGATACAGTTATGGCCCGGACAAGCTCATTTTCCGGACAGACCGACAGACAGACAGACAGACCGACTGACAAAGTAACTCTTATATAGCCCCCATTACTTGTAATGGGGGTATAATGATCAGAATTCACACATTCATACCGATGAGATTTTCAAATATCAGATTTAAATTAAGCATTTAGACACAAAAGTTAATTGATCAAAATTCATGTAATCTACGCGAACATCCATCAGCCCTTGGACAAAACCAATTAAACTGCAGGAAGGCCAGGAATAGTTTCCATAATTCTGGGCCTCATTGCCGTTAACAAATTCAGGTCAGGTACTAATTTGTCATAGATAGGCCGGTAAGTTGGAATTTGGGCCAGTCATAGTTACAAGTTTACCAGACCTTGTGGCCAGTTATCATTTTGGGACTTTTGCAGACACTGCATACATATATTCATGCATTCATAAACATAAGTTTACTGATAAAAACTAAACAATTTAGATATTGTTTTTGATAAAAACTTAACAATTTAGATATACATGTAGTTATTGATGAAAATTAATGCATTCATAACTAGAAATGGCGCTGCAGAGGCCGACGCGTATCCCCACGCCGCACAGATGTAACATGTATAATAAAATGCAATTTTGGTTGGGCAAGGCCTTTGTTGGTGGGGCCCCAGGTTGGGTAATGTGGACATGGATGGTTGAGATAGACCGTGTTGTCATAAGAGATGTTCAGTATTAATTTGAAGTCAATTGGTGAATAAATGAAGAAGTTATGTTAAAACAAAATTTTGGGTGGGCGTGGTTCTCCACTATCTTCTCCTACACTATTAGCACTAGAACCTTGAAACTTACACACATGGTAGCTATGAGCATTGTGCAACGGTGCACTATTTGGAATTTTGATATGACCCCTGGGTCAAAGGTTATTATCATGTGCGTCGCATATCATTGTTACTAACATGAGTTTTATTTTACCCATTTTACTTATTTATTTACCCATAACTTTTGACCCAGGGGTAAGATCAAAATTCTGTCGCTGTCACCGTCGCACATATGCTAATAGCTACCATGTGTGTAAGTTTCAAGGTTCTAGTGCTTATAGTGTAGGAGAAGGTAGTGGCCGAACGGACGGACAGAAAGCGGAGATAAAAACAAAAATTATCCCCACGCTTTTAAAAGTGTGGGGATAATTATAAGTTTGTCAATCTGATTTAAACTTTTAATACACTTTAGTTTATTGAAAATTCATGTATTCATACCAATAACTTAACTGATCAAATAAAATACATGCAATCATTCCCCATATGAATTGAAACTGTCATTAATTTCATTCAGAATTAATGCATGCATACATATTAGTGCATTAATCAGCATTAATGAACGCCAACACCAAATTCAATAAATATTAATTCCACATCAATTTCAAGGGATCACAATGAAAGTGTCCAACTTGTATTTGAGTACAGTTGATATATCTAGTGAGCTACAAAAAACTACTTCATGTGATTAATGGTCGTCAATCCTGAACAGCAATTAATGATGCCCCGAGCAATATTTAACCCTTTTAGCGCGGGAACCGAATTTTGAAGGCCTTTGCAAACAGTTTGGATCCAGATGAGACGCCACAGAACGTGGCGTCTCATCAGGATCCAAACTGTTTGCTATTCTGATAGTGGTCTTTGAAAAAAAGTGAAGAAAATGATGACTAGAAATTCAGCAGACGACATTTTAGCAGACCACAATTTTCCCAGCATGCAAAGGGTTAACAACTACAAATCAATATATGACGATGAATGCAAGGCTGGTAATTGAAACTGCATTCAACAAGAGTTATCTTGTTTACTTGTTAAATAATATACAGTCGTTAATAATGCGCTGATAACACTTACGATTATATAAATATTTTTAGCTAAAATTATTTTTTACACTGCCTCATACTTTATGTAATATGACAACAAAAGCTTTTAATCTGAAATTTTAAAATACAGACAACTTTTAATAAAAAGTTTTGTTGTATAATGGAATGTAATTTTATAATTTGCTCATATATGTCAGTTTAAGACAAAGATTTACTTTATTTATGCTTGCAGTACAAAGCCAGAGATATCATATATCTACAAAACTTACTTAGATTTTTATAAGCAATCTTTGTAACCCCATGTAAAATTTGCGTCATAATAATATGCACAGTTCCAACATGACAAAACTTGAATTTCAATTTTTATCCCCCGTCAAAGGCGGAGGGATATAGAATTGGCATTGTCATTCCGTATGTCACAAAATTTTGAAATTGCCAGGGGATATCAATTCAACAAATTTGCTAGTTTTATTTGAAATGATCACATCAGTAAAATATCAGTTAAGATTATTTTTTAGGAAGTACAATACTTAGGATTATCAGACCTGCATATTTCTCCAAAGAAAAAACTCCTAGAAGAACATGAACTTAAGGAAAAGTAACAAAACTTTTTAAGAGCTATTGTGGAATTACAAAATTTCATTAAGTAAGAATCAAAGTGCATCGTATTTATGAATTCCTATTTCATGAACTTTTTCCAGAACATGTACTCCTTTCCTAAGTTTCAATGAGGAATACTTCAGGAACCCATGATCACTTCATGAAGCAGCAATCAATTTTCATGATCAATCTCACTTATGACTTCCTACTTTATAAAGTTAAGAAGCTGATCATTCTTGAACTTACATATTTTAATGAACTTTCAGTTCATGAACTTTTCATGAACTTCCGAAATTCATGGACATTTGATGAACCAACAAAGATCACAAACTTACACAATTATGAACCCCGTATTCATTAACCCTAAATAACCAGAATATAAATAATGACATTTTATGAATTTTTAGTATATGGATTATCATGCACTGTACAAAGACTTTTAAAAGTTCATGCATAGTACCACGTTCTGGGAAAACTGGGCTTAATGCATGTGCCTAAATTGTCATCCGAGATAAGCCTGTGCAGTATGCACAGGTTAATATAATCAGGGACGACACTTTCTTCTTTATGGAATTTTCCGTTTATAGGAAGTCTCTTTTAAATAAAAATCCAGTTTTGCTGGAAAGTGTTGTCCTTGATAATAAAAAAAAAATAGCCAGTGCAGGCTGCACAGGCTAATCTGGGACAACACTTAACACACAATGTATTTAAGCCCAGTTTTCCCAGAACCTACAATCCTCGTACCTTCATCGTGGTCCCATTCCAGCTCCATGGACTGGTCCGTATTTGATCTGCCCCTGACACCACCTCTGGTTCCCTGCTCTTGACTGCTTGAGGAGCCAGCACCGGGGGACAGGCCTACAATGAAAACATATCAGCGTGCTCTGGGAAAACGGGGCTTAATGCATGTGCGTAAAGTTTCGCCCCAGATTAGCCTGTGCAGTTTGCACAGGCTAATCAGGGACAACACTTTCTGCCTAAACTGGAGTTTTGCTAAGGAGACTTCTTTTACATGAAAAATAACATTAATGCGAATGTTGTTGTCCCTGATGAGCCTGTGCGGACTGCACAGGCTTATCTTGGACGACACTTTACGCACATGCATTCAGCCTCATTTTCCCAAAGCAAGGCTCATATATGGATCTGAATAATTTATCTATGAATCCATAACAAGGCTGGCACTGTGCATTTCTATAGGGGTTATTACTGTTTGCATATATATAGCGGTCATTTTACGTTTATTATCTATAAATAATCACGTAATTTATTTCTTGATAAAAAAAATCAACTTTGACATAAACAATTATGATATAGTGTCATTATATTAATAGTGAAGTGTCACTTATTATAAACAATGCAATTTACAGTGTAAACAAGTATTCTTTGAGTTAGACACCACGTTGACATATTGCTGCAAAACCTTGTGTGGTAAATTCATAGATCCTAATATTAAATAAACACATGACCACGTTTTGACAAGGATGTGTCTTGTTGGGTCCAAATTGTATGAAAATAAGTGAAAATTACGTTAGAAACATGGTTTTAGAGTTGAAACCCAATGGCTCAAACTTAAAGGGACCGACAACAAAAGTTTGAGCAATCCAGAATTTGAGCCATCCGATTTCTTATATACTTTTGTTTACTTACATAAATCTGCATTAGATTTGCACCTCCGGTTTAAGAGTATTCATACTGCCTAAACTCAATACAACTTCGTACTATTTTCTGCTTTTGAATTAATAAGAACAAAATATATACTTAATATTTTTTTAATAATCTATATTAGAAACCAGGTACGGTTTTTTAACCAACGAACAAGGGCTTCTTTGATTAATTATATTAATTAGCGCAGTAATTCAGGGGTTACTGTCTCGACCCTAATGGCACTTAACTATTACAGTGCTGGAACCGAATTTTGAAGGCCTTTGCAAACAGTTTGGATCCAGATGAGACGCCACAGAACGTGGCGTCTCATCAGGATCCAAACTGTTTGATATTCTGATAGTATTCTTTGAAAAAAAAAATCGAAGAAAATGCTACTTTTAGAAATTCAGCAGACTAAATTTTAGCAGACGACAAATTTCCGCACATACAAAGGGTTTATAAATGAAATTTGGTTACAAGTAAAGCATCATTTAGGTATATAGTAAAATTAATCTTCATTAAAGACAATAAATATTTCATATTGATCTTGATGAGAAAATAAGGTCATAAATTGTAGGTTACTGTGTTTGTTCCAGTATCTATCAAACATTGATAAATCTCTGGTGTGTACAATCATCAATTTCAATAAAAATCAAACTAATGCGTTATTTTTTATTGCCAGTAATCTTTGGAATAAATCAATGCAAAGTTAGTCCCACGCCTTTCAATATTAGTCTAAGGAAACACAGATAATTGATTCTAATTGTTAACTAATTAATGCATTTAACGCCTTAGCCTTAGGTATGATCAAGGTTTGTTATTTTGACAAGTTACTGAGTGAAACAAAGTTTGAGAAAAAACAAAATGAGAAAATTAAGTAAATTTTGCAGTATAAAGTTAGAATTTGAAACATATCCAATTTAACAAAAATGTAACTCCAAGTGTGAAATGTTTCAAAACAAAACTTTGTTATTTTATTTAATGTTTTATTTACTGCCTCTATAGGCAATTCCAGCTTCAACATCGTTCGCCTATAGTTTTCCATTCGTTTTAACAAGGGAGGCCACTTCACCACAAATTGGAAGGCGAAAAAGGTCTTTTCAGTCACATGTGTTTAATGTTTAATCCAGTGCAGTATGACACGTTTGCAAGTTCTTTTTAGTCCGCTATATTCAAAAACTCTATAATTACAGTTTTCCGAGTATAGAAACTTACACAACTGGAGGACTATATTTTGCATCTTATTGATTAAGTAAGATTTTAAAATTTGCCTTCAATATTCAAAACTGTATCTTGAAACAAGAGGCCCATGATGGTCCTGAAGCGCTCACCTGATTTAACATACACCAAATGTTGAAGACTCAACCTGACAGAAGATACCAACTTTGTAAGAAGAATAGGATAGACCGAAATGAACAAGAAATGTGTTCATAGAGCACATAGGCCCCCCTCATTCCACTTTTGTCTGAAAATTCCGCTTATGTCAAACACACAATGTATTGGTTCATATTCACAATGGCAATTTTTTTCTCTTCCAAATCTAGTAAAAAAAATACTTGTTAATGTAATTTTTATCACCAATAGTTCAAAATGTACATATCACACAATTTTTTTCCCCCCAATTCGGAGTTTAGTTAATATTCCTAAACAAGAAGATTTTTTAAGGTTTTTACCATATATGGTCATGGCGGCCATCTTGGTTATGTGATCAAATTTTTTTTAACAATTCTTTTGTCCCATGACCTAGGGATGCTCCACATGAAATTTAGTTGAAATTGGCTCAATGGTTTAGTAGAAGAAGATGTTTACAAATTGTTTACAGACAGACAGACAGACAGACGGACGGACGGACGGACGCCGGACGGTGAGTGATCACAATAGCTCACCCCGAGCTATCGCTCAGGTGAGCTAAAAATCTTCCGATAAAACGTCTTTAAAAAAAAAGATAGTTCGACTATGTACATAGATATTGACAAGGTAAATCACTCGCCATTTTCTAAAGCAACGGAAGTGCGTCATTATGCATAATTAAATCGCTGTCAACCCCGCTCGCTTATTAAAATGCGCGCGCAGGCCGGGAACCTCGCTCTTTCTCTATCTACTTTCAGTTTCAACAGAAACATCCACAGACGATGTGATAAATCCTTGTAACTATTGTTTCACTCAATGTATGGGGGCAATCGACACAAGATATTGTAAATTGCATACACATGAATCATAAACAACGGGTAACTAAAGAATAAATAAATCAACAAATTAAAAAAAAACATTGTCATTGACATCGAGCGAATATGGTTGAAGTGTGTTACTCGACAGTTTGCATACGAAAGTTTGCATCTGACTGCACACCGGAGACTCCAGTGTTTGCATTGTACATGCTCGCATACTACACCTGTTAGTCACGTGACGCTTGACAGACGCTACATACATGCAAGGTGTGAAATGAAAACAAAGGCTGTCAATACAGCGCGTCTGCCAAAATCGTCGATACTATTCGTATCCTTGGAGATTTATGACATTCTTTGCTGGATTATAATGTACACTAGAAAATATTTGAACACGCTAGAAGTCACATTTTTGGTCCACATCTTCATGATATTTGGTCAGAATATTTGTTTCTTGGATACGACGGATGAGTTTGAAAATGGTTCAGATCGGTAAAAAAAAAAATCGGCTGCCAGGGCTATTCAATTAACCGAATTACGCCAACTTTTCTATCAGAATATGTAGTAGTAGTAGTAGTAGTAGTAGTAGTAGTAGTAGTAGTAGTAGTAGTAGTAGTAGTAGTAGTAGTAGTAGTAGTAGTAGCAGTAGCAGTAGCAGAAGCAGTAGCAGCAATACAAGACCAATACTTAAGAATGATCAAATGGGAAAAGGTAACCTAGCACTGGCAGTAAATATGGGGCTCATTTACAGGTCAGATTTGGAATCTCTGCTGTAAAATGAGATTTTAAATGAATTAAAGGGAGGCAAATCTGTAATAAAAAGAACATGCATAAACCGTAGTTGTTTCCCTTGTTTGAACCATGCTAAATCCTTACAAGTTTGGAAAGAATTGGATGAAAAATTTGGACTTTATTGCATAAACACCATTTTCTCAATTCAAGGGGAGGTAATTCTGTACTTCATGGACCAATAATGCTCATTTTTTGTAGGGTTCGTGTCCTCATTGATATAAAGACACTGTGCAAATTTGGAAAGGATCGGACAAAAAATGTGGAAGATTTTTGAAAGTTTTCACAAAATAGGCAAAAACGAATAAACATGCAAAGTTCAACGAGCTCCTGCGGCCATGTTTTTTGACGAATCAAATTTCTTTGAACAACTTTTTCAGGGGAGCCTTCAAAGGTCATCCCTGTGAAATTTTTTGAAAATCTGATGAGCGGTTTCTGACAAGAAGATTTTTTAAGGTTTTTACCATATATGGTCATGGCGGCCATCTTGGTTATGTGATCAAATTTTTTTTAACAATTCTTTTGTCCCATGACCTAGGGATGCTCAACATGAAATTTAGTTGAAATTGGCTCAATGGTTTAGTAGAAGAAGATGTTTACAAATTGTTTACAGACGGACGGACGGACGGACGGACGGACGCCGGACGCTGAGTGATCACAATAGCTCACCCCGAGCTATCGCTCAGGTGAGCAAAAAAAACAAGACCAATACTTAAGAATGATCAAATGGGAAAAGGTAACCTAGCACTGGCAGTAAATATGGGGCTCATTTACAGGTCAGATTTGGAATCTCTGCTGTAAAATGAGATTTTAAATGAATTAAAGGGAGGCAAATCTGTAATAAAAAGAACATGCATAAACCGTAGTTGTTTCCCTTGTTTGAACCATGCTAAATCCTTACAAGTTTGGAAAGAATTGGATGAAAAATTTGGACTTTATTGCATAAACACCATTTTCTCAATTCAAGGGGAGGTAATTCTGTACTTCATGGACCAATAATGCTCATTTTTTGTAGGGTTCGTGTCCTCATTGATATAAAGACACTGTGCAAATTTGGAAAGGATCGGACAAAAAATGTGGAAGATTTTTGAAAGTTTTCACAAAATAGGCAAAAACGAATAAACATGCAAAGTTCAACGAGCTCCTGCGGCCATGTTTTTTGACGAATCAAATTTCTTTGAACAACTTTTTCAGGGGAGCCTTCAAAGGTCATCCCTGTGAAATTTTTTGAAAATCTGATGAGCGGTTTCTGACAAGAAGATTTTTTAAGGTTTTTACCATATATGGTCATGGCGGCCATCTTGGTTATGTGATCAAATTTTTTTTAACAATTCTTTTGTCCCATGACCTAGGGATGCTCAACATGAAATTTAGTTGAAATTGGCTCAATGGTTTAGTAGAAGAAGATGTTTACAAATTGTTTACAGACGGACGGACGGACGGACGCCGGACGCTGAGTGATCACAATAGCTCACCCCGAGCTATCGCTCAGGTGAGCTAAAAACACAGAAACACAGAAAAATTACTTTTAACACAGAATCCTTGCCTTTGAAAGAGATTTGAGAAACATGAATTGTATATTTCAACAGAGAAAAGCTCTGAAACTTTACCTTCAGCAGAGAAACTTTACCTGAAGTAACTTTAACACAGAAACTTTACCTATAACTGAGAAATTTTAATTAAACAAAAACTTCCCCTTTGACTCTTAGCTTGAACAGCCAAACTTCTGTTTAACAAAGAAACTTCACTTATAACTGATAAACTTTCACAGAACAAAATAATATATTTATATGAGAAACTTCATTTTTAACCGAGAAATGTTGCCTTAAACAGAAGAACTTTACTCATAAAGGAAAAACATTATGACTCACTTTTGCGGAGTTCTGCTGTGGCTTTCATGGAGCGTTGCCTTACACCTTCCAAGAACATCTCAAAATCATCCTCGCCCCCAGCCCTGAAGCAAGAAAAATATAGTGTGTATACATGGTATCTCGGACAGATGGATGGATGGACAGACAGACAGACAAAACTGAAATAAAGAACGTAATTATTCACCACATGGCCCTTAGACTATCCATACACAAAGTTTCATCAACCTGGCTTGCATACTTTTTGACTAATCACAGGATCCAGATTTTCGTTTTCATATCTGTAACATGAGCAACAACAATTTTTGTCTAATGACAAAACTGAAATAATAAGTATATTCCCGTAATGGCTCTCTATCCACATACAAACAAACACACACACATATAGGCTCCTCCAGTTACACCAGTACAGGGCCCTCAATCCATTTTAGGGGAAGTGGGTCGCTACCCATAGCAGGGGGAATTTTCGCGGCGTTTCCCTTTGGGGGGATTTTTTACTTAATTACTCTCTAATTATAACATTTGTACATGTTTGCACTATATATTGCTTTTTTCATTATTTAGTATGTTTGACAAGATTAAATTAAAATAGAATTGAGATATAATAATCATGAGACACATCTATCTATAATTTTTTTTTTTTTTAATTTTTTTTTTTAGGGGGAATTTTTTCCCCAAAAAGGGGAAAAAAGTTTACTTTTCAGGGGGGGGGAATGCGGCTGAATTTCGGCCATGGATTTGACAGATTGAGGGCCCTGCAGTAGGACCTAAAAAGATCAATACACCATAATTTTTTTCACCTGCGTGTTTCAAAAAAATATCTAATGCAGAAACATTTGAGATAGGGACACAAACACGGATTTCATGTTTTTACCGTCAACATATCTTATACGCAACAAGTTTGCACAGGATGAAAATACTCATTGCTGATTGCGTCCATTTCAATCAAAACATGATTTTGCCTGCCTTGAATTACAAGTCTGGCAGCTGTCTAAGAAATAGTAATGGACAAAGGTCAGTGATTTCATTTTATCATATTCCAATTATATCTAACAGTTAAGTTGGTCATTTTGATCCAGAGATAATAATATACATGTACACTGGTTAGTTACATACTAGAATTATACATAGAATCTTAGGAAATAAATCTCTGCTTTAGATATAAAATGAAAATTGTTGATGATAATGAATGCACGTGTAATAACCATGAGGAAACTTTAATTCATCTTTTCTGGGGCTGTGAGCACATCCAAACATTTGTTCAATATATGTTACAAAATGTATTGAATATAAATAATGTCAATATGCCTACACTCTCTTGCCAGGCCATGATTCTTGGAATTTGTATAGAAAAAATGAATCCTATCAGTATGTTGCTCCTTGAAATTAAACGGTACATTTTTATGTGCAAATTAAATGAACAAACACAATCCCAAAAGTTCCAGGACTTAAGAAAACTCTACTTTTATCATTGGAAATCCAAAAACAGACGACCGTCACTCACCAGAATAAAAATTCCAATTTTTTTGAAAATATTTGTGGTGGTACACAAACTTTTACATTCCAACGCTCACGCCGACGCCGGGGTGAGTAGGATAGCTCCACTATATATATTTCATATATAATAGTCGAGCTTAAAATACTAAAACTCACAAAAAGATAACTTCAATTGGATTTAAATATTTGGACTAAACCAAATCTGTTTGGTTGCAACCATTTTGTACACACGGAGTCCTTGGGACTCAGTGGAATTTCGATGAAACGTTAACATTGCCCACAAACACTCTGACTCATATACAGGCATGCTAGATTCCTATTTCTACTAAATTATACTATCTTCTTACTAGAAAAAAATCGTACAAAATGCTTTTAATCTAAAACAATCAATTTCCACAATGACATAAGTGGATTAAAAGTGCTTTTAGAATCCCTGTTGACAGAGCAATTTGCAACATGAAATCTGAGAATTGGAACAGATGAGAATTTGAGATAAAAAAAAAATCTCTTACAGCACTCAAATATATCTAGTTTCATCGGTGATCTGACGTTAAAATTTTCCATAAAATTATCTTTCATTTGTGATTTCAGGGGAAACAAAATGTTAATTTTGTATGACAATTATGGCGAATTGCTTTCATATGTATTGATCCTTCAATGAAATACTTAGATTTATCAATAGAAAACTTGTTAAGGCATTCTATTGAATAGTTTCTACATTTATTTAAGATGCAAGATGCAACTGATATTACACTCTTAAATGTATAAACCTGGTCTATTAACCCTTTGCATGCTGGGATATTTGTCGTCTGCTAAAATGTCGTCTGCTGAATTTCTAAAATTAGCATTTTCTTTGATTTTTTTCAAAGAATACTATCAGGATAGCAAACAGTTTGGATCCTGATGAGACGCCACGTTCTGTGGCGTCTCATCTGGATCCAAACTGTTTGCAAAGGCCTTCAAAATCCGGTTCCAGCGCTCAAAGGGTTAAGGGTCTTTAACAGAACTCGCATTTGCTCAAATACTCTTTACTTAAAACGTTTCTTAAGTTTGTGGGATAAGGCAAGCAAAACTTCGTAATTATAAATGAGGCAAATATTTGGTTCATATCCATGTCTGTAAGGAACTTCAATCAGTATAAAAACTGTTACAAAATGGGCGGTGTTTAATGCTTATGTTGTATTAACGATTACCTGTTCAATTGAAAGCTGCTTTCCAGATTGTATTGAAATATTATTTAAATATTACGTGTAATTTCATAAGTCAACAGGTGACTCATCAATATTCATATAAAATTAACTTGTGTACAGCTGCTTCTCCCACTGTATGTAATGTAGTAATAACAGAATATTTATTGTGAGTTTTTCTTACGGCTTACAAAGTCACACTTGAAACAGAAGCTAAAGTTGCCATGGACAATTGGAATTTGCTTCCTCTTTTGAATACAATTTTTTAATTAAGCTCTCCAAAGACCCGATTATTTGATTGCCCAATAGTTAAATGGCGACAATTTTCGGTCTGATTTGGGAGTTTTCTTGGCTTCAATTCTTTTCCTCCATTTTTGCATTTAAAAAACAGGGTGTGCATTCAACATGGTTGCGCCTTATAGGTGGTTAAATTCAGTATGCATTTTTTTTTTTTAAGACATGTATAAAGTCAACAATTTATAAAGCTTTCTGACTGGCAAAGTAGATTATGAATCAATTATAACTGCATAATGTCATATCCAAATGTCCTTAGCATACCAACTATAGTCGATACTGAACAGCTGTTTGACCAATTTGACATTTTTATGTTTTATTTCCATTTTATTGCTAGTCAGTGATGCTTCCCTTTCTTTACATTATTATACAAAAAAAATAACTGGCCAAGGGACACAACCCTTTGTTCCTCAAAACCCTCATGTAAGCCATATGATTGATCCTGTTTTAGTTAAAAACTGCATCACTTGAATAATAAAAAAACAACAACATATACAATTTAGAATAGTTATAAAAAAATTTTTTTTAAATAGTGCAGGTGCTGACAAGGACATTTTGAAGCCTTATTTTATTAAATGGACTTTTTCATATTTTTTTGTATTTAAAAAACCAAACATTAAAAGTATTTACTACCAAACTTAACTATTTGGAATACCAGTAGTTTAAAATAATTATAGAAAGAAGGAAAGGCTTAATAAAAAAAAGATTGAATTCCCTGGGATTTCAACCCAGAAGCTTCAGGAGCAAAAGCGAACTCGCTACCACTACACTTATTTTAAATAATATGTACATATTATGCATATTTTTAAATTCAACTAGAGCTCTGTCACAGACGTGACGAATACCCCCACATGCCGCATTGACACAGAATATTTTGCATGTTGTCTTCACAAAAAACAGCGGACACCATGCTCAATGTTTAAAATGCAATAAGTGACCCCGTGACCTAGTTTTTGAACCGGCATGGCCCATGTTCGAACTTGACCTACACATCATCTAGATACAACTTCTGACCAAGTGTGTTAAAGATCGGATGAAAACTACTTGAATAAGAGAGCGGACACCATGCTGAATGTGTAAAACGTACTACTGGTAAGTGATCCTGTGACCTACTTTTTGGCTAGGCATGGCCCATGTTCGAACTTGGCCTATATAAAACTTCTGACTAAGTTTGGTGAAGATCGGAAGTAAACTACTTCAATTAGAGAGCGGACACCATGCTCAATGTTTAAAACGCACTAAGTGACCCCGTGACCTAGTTTTTGACCCGGCAAGGCCTATGTTCGAACTTGGCATTAAGATCATCTAGATAAAACTTTNGACAGACAGACAGACAGACAGACAGACAGACAGACAGACAGACAGACAGACAGACAGACAGACAGACAGACAGACAGACAGACAGACAGACAGACAGACAGACAGACAGAAAGACAGACAGACAGACAAGCTCACTCCTATATACCCCCCTAAGCTATATCATTTTGTTATTTTACCTATTTCAATAATTGATTATTCATTAAGAAAACGAAATTGATATTTTTCTTTGTAAGGAATGTATTTTTTTTAATATAATGCATACATTCTTTTTAAACATTGTCATTTTACCAAACTGGGAACAAGTCCCTTAAAATAAGGCACACTGCACTTACAATAAATATGCTAAGATTATACAAGCAACTCTTCAAGTCCATTTACTTTGCTTGCAAGAGTTGCCACTCTTATACCAGTTAAACTGAGCATGAAACAAGATTAATCTACTTTTGGGTACAGAAAAAGGTCTTATTGGGTCTTACAGCCCCTGTACACCAACACATTTTAAAAGATAATATTTTTTGAACTGTGTAAAACACTTTTTATACTTATATTTCAATATAAATTAAAATAAAAGTTAAGAAGAACATGTGTCGAAAAATGCGAAATAAGCCAGATGTTTAATTCTGAAATCGAAAATGTCTGTACAGTCGAATTCGCCAGCATGTTTATCATGCATGAACGATGCAAATCTAAATTTAGTTTTAGTGCAGATTTGTTCACACGACACAAAGACACAATTTTGTTTTATGGATCATTTTAATTTCGTGCAACAATATCTATTAATTATACGACACACAAACACTAACTCTGATCCTAATAAAAAGACGAAGGCTTCAGTTATTGTAGGAAAATATGTACGAAATATCTTCGTCACAACTCAGGGCGCTTATTTGTCTTTGCTGCATTTTATGAAATTCGTCTGAAATGTATAATTTTTCTTGCCTATTTTGTGTTATTGTAACATATTTTTATCAATATATTACAATTTAACACATATAAAAATCGTGCAGTCTCACTTTAACCAGTTTGTCGTCAAGAATTTATTTACATTATTAAACTCACATGGGTTTTCAATCCGGCAATAATTAGTTCTGCAATATTGTTGCAGTCTTACAAACCAACAACAGCGTATTTTTTACCATTGAGTGAATGGGGATGGGGCCTTGTGGATTGAGAAAAATGTGTTGTTTTGAATTGTGGAAATTGGTGTTTCTGTTGTTTTTTTGCTGACAAATTCTTTAGAATTGAGAATTAAAGTGTTTTCTATATTATAAGCTGGATGGGAGATGAACTAAATGTTGAAATGATGAGATTTATTTTAAAACAAAAACAAACATTAATTAAATTTTATTAATTATTTTTGGGGGGAAACCTTTAATTGTGAATTTTAGTCAGACATTTGGGAAAAATAAATACTTTTTGAGATTGGGAATGGGGCAAAATTTTGGCCCCAGATTGACCCCAAAAAATCACACTGCAAACTGCAATCTATATTGTTTTGAAAATGTCTGTCAAACAAATTCTGTTAGTGATACATATATGTATAGATGCTTCCTAAGTAAATCTGAAAGTACATTTATGAAAACAAAGTGAATATTCATATTCCATGTGTCACAAGAGTACCAATTTGTCACAAAATATACCACGTTAAACCCATTTATGCCTAGCGTGTAGAAAATAGGCCTTGGCAAACAGCGTAGACCCAGATGAGACACCGCATGATGCGGCGTCTCATCAGGGTCTGCGCTGTTTGCTTAAAGGAATTTATGTAAGAAATATTCTAAATATAGAAATAAATATACTAGACATCCCTAATTTTGGAAATAAATTGATCCACTTTAGAAGGATGGGAGAGTCCAATAGGCATAAATGGGTTAAAGGTGTGGGTAACATTGATCTGGGAATTTAGGATTTTTTAATTTGTTGTACAAATGATTGCACAGAAAATAATCGAGACAACAAGAAACATGACAATGCTATAAAAACCAGATCTTTAACATTTAATATGGTAATCTAATTTATTAAAAATACTTGTGAAAATCATGTGAGGTCTGCAGGCAGCTAACCTACATACACAATGTTCAGCTCAACAAATTCCATCCAAACTCAAGTTATTTTTTAAAATTTTTGGCAACAGTGACCTTGAACTTTATCTATTTTACACATATGTAATCCCAGGCTATGTCAACATGTAAGCTAACTTATGCACATATTTCAGTGCATATCTCCATCCAAACTCAAGTTATAGTGGAGAAAGTATTGTATATTTTTTTGGTAATAGTGACCTTGACAATTCAAAGCGACTTGTTCACAGATTTTTGCATGTTTTGAATTTTTTCATTTAATGCTTTAAATTGATAAATATAAACATAAGAACTTAACAGCTCCAGTATACAACAAACATCAAATTAAAGAAAGAAAGAAAAAAAGTATGCCACACCTGGGCTCAAACCACGGATCCTTGGAGTAAAAGTCAACAATCCTCGTAATGTCACAAAATATAACGATAACAACAGAACTTTCCAACTCATTCATTCGTTTCGCATTTTCAACGCTTTATTATTTTCAGGTATTCAAATCAGTATAAGATGCATTTCATGGACATTTTAGAGCAGGGTAAATGTTTAGTATTACCGGTACAATAACTGTTTTTTTGCAAAAAACATATTGACTACATCCAAAATTTGCAAATCAGAATATTTTTGTTCAATTTTGTGAATTTATCAAAATGTGAATACCTTAGTCCCTTTAACCTGACTAGCTCTTACTGTAGTCTCAAGCAAGGTCTGCAGGTAAGCTTCATACACATGTACATTTACCATGTAAAACCTTAAGTCAAACATAAGTATAGAGAGGAAACCGTTTTTCTATTTTTAGAAATGGTGACCTTGCCCGACTCGCCCAAAATGCAATCTCAATCTTGGTCTTTATGTAAGTTACAAACATACCAAAATGTGAATGCAACACATCCATCCAAATAAAAGTTATTGAGAAGAAACCATTTTCTGATTTTAACTCAAATTATGTGTCTTTTCAAGCTTATCTAAAGTTTCATTAAGATTGGTAAATCCAAACTTAAAATAAGAGNACTACACGTACACTTGCCACTGGCCGTGCTGCCCCGCCTTCCAAGAGCTTGGACCGCTGGCCTCCTCCCGTTCCTGCTGGAGTCGGGCCACCCTGGCTGCCTCGCGCCGCGCCGAGATGTACGCTTCCTCTTCCTTACGCAGCCGCTCCTCTTCTTCCCGTAACTGTACACAGAAACAAGACACATGGCAATCCATGAAAACATGTTTTCAACGTTTTACTTATTAATTCCCCTTTCAAGAAATAAATCCTTTTACAATCACATGCTGAGCTACCTACACAAATTTAAGTGCAATAACTCTGTTCAAACACAAGAAATGGAGCAGAAACAGTTTTTCTATTTTAAGTAACAGTGACCTTGACCTTGATCTTACTGGACCCTTATGCAATCCCAAACTAAGTATGTATGTAAGCAACCTACATATAACATTTCAGCACAATATTCAAACTCAATTAATTAAACAGAAACCGCTTTTTTCAATAACAAGAGGGCCATGGTGGCCCTTAAGTGCTCACCTTAATTCAGACACCAATTGTGGAATACATGAGCTGGTGAACTAGTGTTTGACCCAACTTGACCAAGATTCAAACAAGGCCTTCATATTGTCGCGATAAACACTCTGACCAAGTTTCATCAAGACTGAGTCATATAATTTATGTGGCATCTAGAATGGTAACAAGGTTATTCTAACATTTGACCTTGCGGTGACCTCGTTTTTGGAAGCACATGGCCCAGTTTTAATTTCAGCTTAGATATTTTCATGATGATAGGTATTTTTGGACCAAGTTTCGTCCAGATTGAGTCATTAATGTGGCCTCTAGGGTGCTAACAAGGTTTTTCTAAGATATGATCTGCTGACCTAGATCCTTGATGCACATGTACATATATACAATATAAGATTTTTGATGTTCCCATACATGAGCTACTTGAAAAGAGAATGGACAGATGGTTCAAAAGTATGTTATGCATGCTCATGCAGTTAAATTATAAATAATACTAGAAATGGCGCAGCCTCCGCCGACACGTATCCCCACGCCGCATGTTGTTAGTAATCTCATCCAGTTAAATTTCAAAGTCATGCATATTTTCAATTCCCCATAATCAACATTGAATTATGAAGTAAAGTGAAAAAAACAAGAGATGTGTTTGTCAGAAACACAATGCCCCCTACTGCGCCGCTTTGAAGCCATATATTTGACCCTTGACCTTGAAGGATAACCTTGACCTTGACCTTTCACCACTCAAAATGTGCAGCTCCATGAGATACACATACATGCCAAATATCAAGTTGCTATCTTCAAAATTGCAAAAGTAATGGGCAATGTAAAAGTCTTCAGACAGACAGACAGACTGACAGAAAGACAGACTGACTGATGAACAGACAGACGGACGGACTGACGGACAGTTCAAAAACTATAAGCTACCCTTCGGGGGCATAAAAAAGTTATGGAGAATGTTTAAGTTTTGCAAAATGTGCAGCTCCATGAGATACACATGCATGCCAAATATCAAGTTGCTATCTTCATTATTGACAAAGTTATGGCCAATGTTAAAGTTTTCGGACTTACGGACTGACAGACGGACGGC
>VMBQ01001850.1:138833-162403 GCA_007657795.1 Dreissena rostriformis | reverse complement strand
AATGTCTATATTATCTATATTACGTGTTACGATTAGTGATGTCATTATGGAAGATGTCTACAAATATTTGCATAAGGGACCAGTCTCGTAGTTCATCATCTGTGTTAATTGTGGTTTTATATATTTTGCAAATGTGTTTCATACTATTTACAAGTCCAAAAGGTGAATGGATCCTGTTTTTCTCCTGACAATGAAAAATATACCGTTTAATTTCTAGACACACAAAAAATCATTCATTTTTGGGGTCGTGATTCTAAGTTTTAGATCCTGACATGTTATCTGAAAAGTTGAGCTTGGTCTTCTCCTATGAATAGTCTCAACAACAAATTTTACAATTTCTTGAGAATATGGCTTATACCAGAACAAGTGCATAATATTTTCTACTTCCTTATTACAAAATGTTCATATATTTTGGGCAACAATTTTCATGTTTAACATAAGAGATTTTGTTCCTTAGATTATGTGGACTATTCTGCACTGGAACCATCTAATATATGTATCTTTAGTTAGGTTGAACAAAGGTTCGTGTACTTTTTTCCAGTCAGTATTAAAAAATTCTGAATTCCATTTTGTTTGACAAGCTCGAATGTCACTATTTTGGATTAATATTTTATAAATATGTTTGTCCTATTTTTCGCTGGTTACTATTTTCTTTATGTATGTTGGTAATATACGCCCTTGAGTTTTATTATCAAAAGGTGGCATGTCTTCAAACTTGTCAATATATTAACTTATTATGTTGATTTATCCTTGGTACAATAGGAAATTTATGTTCGTTCCGGCATGTTCGTCCAAAGATTCTTTTGAAATAAAGCTATTTTTCTCTATCATAATATCTCTCACAAAACGTATACCTCTTTCATATAGACTTTTAATATAAATATGGCTCTTGTTAATTTAAAAATTATGATTTTAAAAACGAGGCATATCCTTAATATCATTACAATGTTATAGGTAGCTTTTCAATATACAATACATAGTTTTTAAAAACATCGAGCCAAAATTTATTCTTCAAGTGAAAACATATTTTCTCGGCATACATTTTGCCAGTGGTAAACATAGTTTTAAAATTTATTATCGACTTAACTAATGTATAACAATTTCCATCACATGACAGTAATCTTTTAAGCCATGTTATTTTTATGTATTTTTCAAAAAGAANAAGTTCATCCTTATTCAAGCGGTTCTCTTTATTTTCAATATTGAACAGACTTTTTACACTTTCAGCCATGATGAACTACACTAGGTGTCTTCAAATTATGAAAGAGCATATAAACACTGTATGTTAATATCACAGATGTCTTATTTAGGCCTATTTAGAGTACAATCAGGCTGCAAAACACAGCAATTCAATCTCAAAATGTTCATCCGAAATCGGAAACTGTCCGGATACTACTACACCTCTACACGGGGTCCTCGCCCAAACCCCAAATATCTATCTCGTTTCCCAAATCGTCCTCCTACTGGTAATATATATGAAACGTAGCATAAATAAAGTGTTTGTACAATTTTTAAACGGTTATTTTCTGTAATTTTACTATTTTTTTGTATATTTTTTTCTAGTTTTCAATATGGCTGCCAGCCAGGTAGGTTACACTGTATGTTATGTTATGTTATGTTCGACATAGATTAACGCTTCACTGACCACAGTGATTCGCTGAACGAAGTGTGATTATATAAAAGCTACTGTGTAACATTAGGCATAATTAATATTAAGAACGCTTTATTTTAAAGAAAGTATGACTAAACAAATACAGTTCAAGCACACTATTTACTCATGAAGTGTTTTTGTATACTGTATACAACTCACCCTGATTTATATATGTTTTAAACCACCTATAACAAGCAATTACTATGCATCTTGTTGTTACATGCTACATTGGTACAAATGTACTCTATACACAATATGTACTTACGTTCACACTATGGTAATCTTGCAAAAATGTATATATATATATATATGTGTGTATGTAAATGTATATATATATATATATGTGTGTAAATCGAAGTACAGCTTGATGTTTTTAATATTTGTTATTTGCACTCCTTTTGAAGATTTTGTCTGTTACTGTCAGCCTTTGTCATTCTTGTTGGAGGTGTATGGCGAACATAGATGTACTAGCGACCGTGTGTGTATGCTTGTGTATGAGTGTACATCTTCTTTTTGAACTCAACGCAATTTTTGTTTTGAATGTCTGGCCTTTCACCCTTGACCTGCTCACGTGGTACACAATGTCTTGTGCCGACCAATCAAAATTTGTTATCGGAAAACCGGCTCGGAATCGCTCGGCATGATCAAGTAAACAGCAATGTAAACAAACTGATTGTTTGTAAACATAATTGACTTGGAGGACACTGTATTTTGAGCTCAAAACAAGTTGTATTTCTCATTTTTTTATGGTAATGTCCAATAGCATATATATATATTGTTTTTTGATAACCTTTATAAAAAAAAATATGAAAAAAATATTTAAAAATTGGTAAATAATTACGGATCGTCACCTTTATTGTTTCTTTAAACACGATCTGAAAGTTTTAAATGATAAACAAGGCACTTGAATAACTCTAAATGTCTAACATTAAATCTGCAGCAACAAATGTAGATTAGTTTCTTATACTCGAATACACTAATTTTCAAAATCAATTCCCTACTATATTGAACTTGATTTGGTACTTCCTCCGTTGTTATGAATTTATGGCATTTTTTACATAAATAAATGTTTGTTTATACTGATACTTCTTTAACCTGCGGTGTTAATTACTAGGATTTTGACATCGTAGCTTATACAAATACCACAATCAAGGATACACGTTTTATCGCTCATACTAAAACATGTTGGATTAATTATAAGCGTATTGTATTTAATTAATTAATGGACTATTGGCTTACTATAATTATGAAAACACATAAACATCCTGTTCGGTCATTTACAACTGCGGTTTGAAGAACTAATAAGCCGATATTTGCAAACCCTCGAACTAAATGATCACTTTCTAAACATGTTTTAATCAATCTTTTATAGCACTTTATGTAAGTAAGTTCAAAGGTCAAAAGTGTAATTAATTTAAGGTATAATTTGATCGACACTAGTTTAAAACTCAAGTAACGATTTTAAAGCCATCCATTATCAATAAATGACATTATATATAAAACAGTGTCCTTCGATAACTAGTACATAATTTGATAAGATTATGTGTCAGTAAAAATATTCTCTAGGCAATGTTTTTCTATTATATTCAGTTGAATTTATTTGGATTAAACATATTTTCATCATGTATTTTTGTTATTCATTTAGTAATATTGTAAATTGATTTTGTATTTGCCAAATGTGTGTTCACCTTTTTGGACACGTTTCATGTGAACATTACTTTGATTTATTCAAAGACAACGACTCTCAAAATTAACATCATTAAGACATTGTTTTTTATGTTTGCTGGCTTAGTGAACATAAATACAAGTAATGTTTTAAACTATATTAAGTAAAGTCTTTATTTTATGTAAAAAGCTTGCACTCAGCAGGAGAGAAAATCAAAGCGCTGAAGGTACTGAATTTGTTCGCTGTTGTATAATCTTAGACGCATCTCAGTTTTCAAAATTATGTTATAGTTGTTTATATCGCAAGTTTGAAATGACCACAACCCATTCAAATTTATAAAGAGTGTGTCTTAAAGCACAGGTTGAGACGTGTTTTTTTTTCAAATCATTGATACAGCTAATCAGTGTACACAGGCTTATCTTATTTGACATGCATTAAGCACAGTTTTCCATGAAAGCAGCCAATATGTACAGATTTCAATGATAAACACTAGACTGGCCAACGTTGTCTCACAAGCTGTTAAATACTTTTGAATACATACACACTATGTAGTGTACAATGGGAACTATAAACAGGCACATACGGTGGTAAGAGCAGACGCTTTTAGCATTCGTCGTCAGCATAATTTTACTGCAGTTATCCACACAGGCAATCACGGGTTACGGTTCCTAGCGTCGTTAAGCCCATATGATTTGCAAAATTGCCTCTACATTATTTGTGAGCTAACGCTCACAAATTAATACTAACCAACTATCAACATACGGGCCTTTTGAATGCGCCAAAATTCGAATCAGTAAAACGTGTATTGAACGAAAATAAAGTGTATTGAACGCAAACAATCCGAATCATCCCCAAAATTACGAATAGCATAAGCGAACACGATTCCATATTTTTCAATAATGAATCAGGAATAACTTGACGTGTTTCATTATGCTTTGATTGAAAGCTAAATCAATGTTGATCAAGTCCTAACAAATAAGGTCAACTTTGTTTTCTAAATCCAGCCCAACGTCAGGAAGAGTGTGAATCATAATTTAGTAATCAAAATTCATATCTTGCTTAAAACAGTTCAATGAATGTGACTTACGCTGGCTTTTCTGTATTTACCAATAAGCTTTATAGAGTCAGATAACACTTTAAAAGCTATGGGCAAACACAATGCCATTGATGACCAAATAACAGTTATAAATCTGAGTAAACAGCGAAGTTAATAAAGGCGCGATAGAAAGAGACAAAATAAACAGGAACAAATTTACACCATTTAAAGAGAGTTGAAAGTATGTACAGTGCAGTCACCGGTTTGACGTAAACACTTTATACATTTAACTTTGGTCTTGTTATTAAAAGTAAAATACACAAATCTTCGGGAATGTATTGAACAAGCTCCAATAAAAATTTCAATAAAACATAATCTGTTAAAAAATAACCAAGTGTCGTTAGAATTATACATTATAACAAGTTATAATTAAATAAAGGCATTCATTTAAATGGACCATTATACATATCGTTTGAATGTTTTTTAATAGTGTTTCATGAATATCCCTCTTTTTACACAACAGTTCAAACCCAATGAAAACTTTTAATTTTTCAAAGCAATGCCCCTTAATGTTTGCCTAGCAAATAACTATAAAAATAACCTTTGACAAGGCGAATACCCCCTCCGCTAGACATGCCCTTATCACAGCATGAACTACGAATGCCCCGAAATTAATTCTCTACACCATGCCACATTTACTTTAATGATGCGGCATTCTGCGTTTAGCAATACTAACTTTTGCCGAATAATATGGTAAATTGGCTTTTGTGAAACGCTTTAAAGATGCCGTTCATTTCAATGACGTCTAACGAATACTTACAGTAAAGACATTTATTTATTATTTTCTGATTGCAGAAAGAAATTGTGTATAATACTAAATCAATGATAGTTTATGTATACATGTGGTCTCAATGTATCAGTGTCGTTGGTATTGCGTTTCAATATATACAGTACATTTATGATGCGTAAATAGTCTTAAATCGAAAACGATTAATGTGAAATATATTGTTAAATTTATAAGTAACGCTATTGGTGTTGGTGACCGTATTAATTATTTTGTCAGAAACAGACAAACATCTGAAAAAGCAGTTAATTCGCTATTTTCGGAAATTTCGCCATCATTGTCCGGACATTTGCATCATTTTCCGAACTTTCGCATCCAAGACACTTTGATAAACTTTTCTGAGCATTTTGCAGGTCCGTCGTCAATGATGGGTTTTTGTGTCTCTTTACATTCCTGACAGCAGGCCGCCATGTTGTACATGTGACCTCCATAGGCCTCATAGCAACCTAAACATCCCAGCAAACACGTGACCTTAGATGATCTTGGGTCACAGGCGTATTCTAAGTTCGCTAGGGCGACGGCCGCGTGGAGAAAAATCAAAGCGCTCGCGATGGCAGACTTGGGGAAATGGGATATCTGTAATGATAAAAACGCGTTGTGATATTAATGAATATGCATTGAATCTGAATCGGATGCTTTGTTTAATGATCTTTATATAATCTAGAATCACGCTGTTTTCATAGCGGACGAGACCCACGGTAGACGTATTTCTTGCAATCAATCAAGAATCAATTATGTTGTTGCAAATGTTACTTTCTTGAAATGATTTTCCACACATCAAGTATGCATAACGATATTATGTCAGGATCGGTCTGATGAATATATTAAAATACGAGATTAATTTAATACACAATGTTCTCCAAAACATAAGTTTTTGCAAGCAAGTAATCCTTCTCCTTTGAGCGAACTAAATAATAATTTATAGGACAGTTTTCATCTTGAGAAACTATAATAAACGGCGAGCTCTCAAACAACATATCGCTGAAATAATTTAGAAGTTCAAATTTACACGCAAAATCTTATCATGATAACAAAAACGACACATGACTTTTTGTATAATCGAGTAAGATCGTCTTAAACAAGTTATTCTGAGTATAATCGCAGACTTTTTCATTCACATACCTGCATAGTTGTGGACGTAGAATCGTCTGTCGCCTCTGTGTATCTGTAACGTAATGGAAGGCGCAATGTAAGTACGAATTTTATGTTAACGTATTTATATAATGGGGTATCGTATCGTGTAATTAACAAAAACTTCTCTTTATCATAGATAATCGGACTCATTTACACGTGTACTTTCGATATAAAAAAAACTTGCTACTGGATATGTGTTTTGTTTTGTTTAGTGTAAATTCCGTTTCCGTATTCAACGGCAGGGTAATAATACTTGTTTGTGTGTTATGTATCGCAAAACTACTTAATGCTCCAAGCGACATTAGTGAGCCCCCGTTCTATTTTTAGACACGAAACCAGACTCCCTACCAGACCGTGTACGTCATAAGAAGCATTCATGCGCGTCTATGCACAACCTGCGATTTTGGGATTGTATCGCTATCATTGATCGTGTGACCAAGCATAAATGGTACATAAATACCTCAACAATGAATGCAGATTTTAACTCATACTTACAAAGCAGTGTGTTTTCTAAGTATATGTACCTACATGTAACTAACTTCGTATTCTAAATATTTATTGTGGTATTTCGGACGGCGTTAGTCGTTTATTTTGTGTTTTATACTTCAAACGTTTCTTTGTTTGGTATATACGTTTACAACCGCAATATGATTTGAACTTCGAACATGTGTGGTTCAGAACAGTTTCCAAGACTTGTACCGATTTGGAACAATGCTACAAGTGTTACTACATCATATATAAGGTAAATCATCCCACACATGAACAGTTGACTACCGGAAAAGGCAGCATACAATTGTAACCATTTTTTTATGTATGTAAACGACCTGAGATAATTATAAGTCTGTTAGATGTGGGGCCATTGTTCACACATTCCAATTTAACATCAAGTTTGGGAGTTTCCAATACTTCATAAAGCACGAAACGCCAATGAAATAGTATCGTCCTGAACGAAATACAGAAGAACTTAACAGACTTTAACATAAAACAGATTGAGAGACAAAAAACAGGAAAATTAATGTGATAAAGATCAAATGAAATCTATACACTTCAATTTATCTGGTAGAAAATCCAATTCAAACTTGGGTCAAGGTATAAACAAATAATCACCCTGTTTGCTAAAACTTGTAAACAAAAACCATTAATTGTTTCGAAGCACGACTTTGGCCATTTTTATTTGAAATAGATACTGATGGAATTATTTCGTTATTTGATATTAAACGAGATAATGTTAAATGGTTGTTTATGTTAACATTGATTATTATATTAACGGTTTGAATTTAAGTACATGCAATGTCGGAGGGACGATCCGAGCAATCAGAACGACATGGATTGAAAAGAAAGTAATTGTTATGAATTGATCTGAAAGTGTCGATACACTCGACGATAAGTTGTCATATGTATGCGTGTCATACAATCTGAACTGAAGTATATTTAAAGATGCAAAGTGCATTAACGTTGCTGGGTGCGTACGCACATTTGGCAAGTTACAGATTATATTTATTAATTTTAAGAAAACTTCTTCATCCTCATAATAATCTCCTAAATAGTATGACTAGATGTAAAAAAATAGTGGTACGAATAGATAATACTGTCAATACAGACATGACGAAGAACGAATTTCAACAAATCATTCCTTTTGTCAGCTAAAGCAAATGTTTTGCTAAAGGGATTTCACATGAAAGAACTGATATCCGTTATATTTTATATTAATGTTTTTGCCTTTGTCAATTTCTATAGCGGTGGTTTTATATGAAGATTATTAATGGCGCAAGGCAGAATATTTAATGAAGTTTCAAATCTTCTATAATATCGAACCAGGTACTTGCGATAAATGCGAAGTGTTTGCACTCAAATGCCAATGACGCATTCCAATTTACTGATATGTTTGGGGATCATTGAGTACATAAATACTTATGGTGGCATCAATAACATGTTGATAACTAAATCATGTTCATGTCTAGTGTTGTTGCGCATGTTTTGTCAGTGTGACAAAAGTCATTGGTAACTTGACTTTAATTCAAGACTGTAGGCTATTTACAAGAAATTATCCCATTATATTATGTCAAGAGTCTTATTTTGGTCTATATTAAATGGCAAATTAATGGTAAGTTTGAAGAGTATTTTCCTAGATGAATCATTTAACTGGTAAAATAATGCACTGATATGCTCCTAGTAAGCTTTCTTTTCAACTTATGTGATTCTGAACAGCCCCATATGCGAAATAAAGAATCCTTCTATCGATTTGATCTCATGCTGGTTTAAGTAAAAGGTATCGTGTCGCATCGTTTCGGGCTAATTTTGTGGGCAAGGGTTTCTTCTGTTTCCGTTTGCATTTCACGTGCTCATGTCACCCTGTAAGTGAGTCAATTAGTGAACATCGATTAACGCAAGTGTATTGTTTGACGCACATTAAACCAGCTACGTTAATAGGGCGTTTGCGAAACCAACTTACATTGGTACCTACCCAAATTGTAATATGTGAACCAATTAAGTTAAAATCAAATCGTCAAATACATTTTGAAATAGGTTGAAAATTATCTTAAAGTATCATAATAAGAGCAAACTTGTTAAGGTAGAAATATCAATATGCATGTTTATATGGTAACCACAATATAGGCTTAAAATGCAACAATCATATGCTCTGCTTCTTAAATAGAGTTACACGGAAAATATCTATTTGTATCAGCTTATGAGTCGCCAAATTTAAAATCCCGTGTCATGTGTGCGTTATAATACAGAAGTTTACATATCCGCGCGAAGACCAATCCTATCCAAATCAAAATTCTAAAAAACATTTTGAAAATCTGTTATTTGGAACTATGTGAACACTGGATATTTCGCATTTGTATATGAGCTACAAACGAAAATGACCTGAATCTTTGAAGTTATCTAGTGTCATTCAAAAAGGAGAAACCTCATATAAGTTTTTCAATATGTGAATTTCGTTATTTCACAAGTGCATACAGCCATATAAGAGTGCTTGTTTCTAGAGTTTATTTGAGTTCCGAATACGGTAATAACGAAAAAGGTGAGCTTAAAATTATGCAGAAAAAGGACTGGTAGTAGTAATATATGTGATATGCAACTCATCGTGTAAATCAGACAACTCTACTCCTTTACACTTACACACAAATTGTGTCACAATTGATGTAGTGCTTCTTATAACAAGAATGACACGGACACGTTTCAATTTAAATTTACAACCACGCTACAGTTTTGTAAGGAGTTGACATTCATGTGAATAATGTTCTATTAGACGGAGATATGTCATATGCCTTTAAAACACGCGGTAAAATAAAAAAACAACATTACATGAATTTCAACGCGAACATGTTTTGGGTACTTTATACACATACAAGATTGTTCTTTATGTTTTACTTGTACACACACACGTTCTGTGTCGAATAACATTGTTCTTTTAACGTTGCATCCAACAACTGCATATAAATTGCGGGATGACCATAACATTGTCCGTGATTATAAATTTCGTTTGAAGTGTATGTTGCTTATTATTTAACATTGAATACCATACCAGAGACTTAATAAATCATTTTTTTTAACAACAAATACTATAATTATACTATACAGCATGCATGCCATAATGACTCAATATGTTATCGCATATGTGTTGCTTATTACAGAATAATTATATCAACTAGTTAAAGAAAACCTTTTTTTTTCTAAACTTGATATCATTGTTCTACCAGACCCATTAGTTTTTCATTGGATGCTTAAAAACACACATTCTTGGACACCATGTGATGCTTGGCTAATAAGCGCGATCTCTTAGCCATAAACCAAATTGACCAGTGGTCCCAACACGCATTTCCCGTACTGGGACCAAAGGCAGACTGTCCACTTGTAATAAACTTACATCATTCTTTGTAACAATCGAGAGTACTTGACCTACAGGCGCCGTAACTTGTCTGGTTGTATTGTTTTTCACAATTATAAGCTAATTAAAGACTCGTACGATTGTATTTGGCCTCTCTAGCGACCTAGACAACATGTGTGACTCAATAAAATGAGCAAACTTACAAACTAAATTAAGTCAGTTTCCGAAACAGAGTTGCCATAGTTTGACATTTCTTGCGAAAATACATCTGAAAGTATTAAATGAAATACAAGGCACATGAATAACTCTGAATTTCTTACATTAAATCTGTAGTACAAATGTAGATTAGTTTCCGAAAATTGAATAAACTAGTTTTCAAAATGAATTCCCTTGTTAATTGAACTGTATTTGGTACTTCTTCAGTTTTAATTAAAAGAATACTTTGACCTGCTGTGTAAATTACTAGGATATTGACATCGTAGCTTATTCAAATACCACAATCAGGGATACACGTGTTTGTTGGATTAGGTATCAGCGTATTGTATTTACTTCATTTATGGACTATTGGCTAACGATAATAAAGACACAAACACATCATGTTCGGTCATTTATGACCTCGGTTTCAAGAACTCATTAGGCGACATTTGCAGACCATCGACCATAATGATTACTGTACACACCTGCATTTTTCTCATGGTCAAACATGTGTTAATCAAGCTTTTATAATACTTTGTGTGAACTAAGTTCAAAGGTCAAAAGTGTAAAAAGTATAAAAACAAAAGAAATCGACAATTTGATTGGCATGCTTTTAAAAGTAAAGTTACAATTTTAAAGACATCCATTATTCAATAAATAAAATTTATATAAAACACTACGATAACTAGTCCTTTATTTGATAAGATTGTATGTCAATGAAACTATTCTGTACGCAATGTTTGGTATAATATTGGTATTTACTGGTATTTATAAAGACTTTAAAGATATTGGAAACTTCATACAAATCTCAAAATTCACATTTTCTTCTCACCCGTAAGTTTGCAATTTGAAAATTTATTAACATTTTTTCCCAATATATTTCATAATTATATGAATATTTAGCATTTAATTTCTTGTTCACCAAAGTTTATTATTCTAAACACAAATTCTGGTTTTGTATTTAATTTTAACAAAAGTGTTAAAATGACTTAAGCATTTTATACAAACGGGCCCAGATTTCACTGTTAGTTCACCGTACGCGTAATATTAAGAGATTACACTTTTTTAAATACTGACGCTGCGTGTTTGGATATTTACAAAATATATTCCATTTGATAAAATGAATTTGCGTCATGCATATGTTTACAAAATATAAATTGATCTTCGGTGTTGCATGGCCATCAAATTATGAAAACTTTCCATGCGTGGGAGGAGGGATTAAATTAATCTAATTGTGCTGCATTTTAATGCGCCATCGAATATCTATGCATTTACTTTAATTGAATATGCAGCTCGTTTGCTTTCGCATTGAAATATTTTGCATTCATGAGTAACCAAGATTACATCAGCATAGCTGGAGTCAAAAAATACATTAAGTACGAGTATGATAACTTGACAAAAATATCAATTTCAAAAAATAATTTAGAATCTTTTGTTATTGAATGGGAACTATTTAATGTTAATGTCTCACAAATTTAGAATTTAAACTTGATTATTGTTGTACCGGTAGTTTGTTTAACAACTACTATTTGTAAATGCATTTTATTGTTTTGCAATGTCTTTTCGTCTGTTATTACAACTTCTACATCATTGTTTGTCTTTACTCATTGAAAAATGTATATATATACTTATAATCACCTAGTAATGTTTATATCAATGCTTTTTCATCTGAAAATACTATTTATACAACCATGTTGGTATATACTAACTGGAAAATGTCACTGTTTTTCTTCTTCTTTAATCTTTAAATGTTTTTTCAACACAAAATTACATGCATTAGAGATTTAAGAAGATTACAAATGACTCCAACTGAATTTAATGAAATGGTCTTTTTTAATTTCTAAAGATAAATTGTTTGCAATCGTTTTCTTGCATTTTGAATCGACATTTAAAGCAAACGTTTCACACAGGTGTCACCATGGTCCTATAAAAATCATATTTTAGGATTTAAAGTTGAAAGATAATTCAAGTTTAGTTGTAATCATAATATGTATAAAACGCACATTCATAAAAAAGCTTATGATTTAGAGACATACTGGTACATTTGTCTGTATCTGTACGTACATACTCATATAGATCAACATTATGCATAGTATGTGTACATAATCATTTTGAAATCTGATAAATAACCCAGTCTAGTCATATCTTCTTCACGACCATTAAATCGAGCATAATTCCGACCGGTTTTTAAGGGACTGTAAACCACGAATGACGAAAAAAGAAAAGTTCTAAATACCGTATTTTTTTACAATTATGAGTTTATATTGATTAAAATATCACGACTGGTATATAACAATATTTGAAAAAAAAAATACTTTATTTTCTTATATTTTTATTTTTACTGGGTGTGTCTACCAGGTAACTACCAGTTAACTATAAATAAAGCAAGTAGATTGATCATCATCGTCACATGTTAAACCCAGGAATGCAAATTGTGCATGCGTAGTGAATTGTATACATTATATATATATTATTTGATCAATCTACTTGCGTTATTTATACTGTGTATATCGTTATGTCACCTATTTTCGTGATGTACTTTCGATTTCACATCGCGAAATTTGATTACCGAATATACTGAAAAAAATGAAATTTTTTCAAGTTATGTAATATACCAGTCTTGATATTTTAATCAATTAAACATATAAACTAATAATTGTTAAAAAATACGGTATTTTAGAACTTTTCTTTTTTCGTCATTCGTTGTTTACATTCCCTTTAAGATGAAATATAGCAAAATTAATTAGCAGTTGCTTGTAATTTTGCGTGTTCATTTATACATTCTTGCTTTTAATGGGTAATTTGGAGGACATTACATGGTGTATTCCAAGCCTTTCCCCAAGATTTTGTTAAGGCACACTGGCAAAGATCTTCAGTTGGCAATGAGATACCATTTATTAATTTCATGTGTCCTTTATTAGTTAAAATATAACTTCAGACCTACAGAAAGCGCATAATTAACCCTTGAAATTCCAAGGCATGGGACCCACATATCTGCAAATTACAGCATGTTTGTACCATAGTTGCTGTAATTAAATTATAAATTTCAACTGAATTCGAAATTCAAGCACAGTGAATTCAGTGAATTAGGAAATTCGTTGACACCTCTGTGCTTAAATGCCCTGGGTAAAGGCATTTATTAATATATCAAAAGCATACCTAGATTAACCTTTACAATGTCCATAATTCCGTGTTGATAATCATTTAAAATTATTGTCGTCTAAATTGTGTTCGTAACGATTTGTTATATAAATATATTAAACCGATTTTGATTTTAAATACTAATGCAGATCCTTACTATAATATTTATTTTAACAGCCCATAATATAATACATAATCAATTATTACATTTTCATCGGAGTAAATATGCCTTAAATAAGATATTAATATTATATGCATAATATATTAAACAGCGCCTTATTATAATATAATGTTATAATAACCTTTCCATAAATTCTTCTATCATTAAGTATCAAGAACTCACCTAGCCGAGTGCAGCGCTTTATCAGAAGTCCAATCGAAACCTGTTGCTAAAGGCCCTTTATATCGCACACACCAAGAAAGTTGTTGTTCCCAGTTTGTATTTCAAGCACCCAGCACATCACATGACGTAAACCGTTTCCAAATACGATGCTTGCCGTAAAACTCGCGGTGTGGTGTTCTTCAGCGTTCGAAGTGAGAAGTAAAAGGAAGTACAATGCGTATTGGAGGACGTCACAGGCGGCTTGCCGCGGTGTGTGGGCTTGTCGCTTCGACCGCAAACATGAGCGGATATCTGTATAAGCGATATGCTTTGTAATTGGGAAAATAGTTTTTGGTTTATAAGGTGTGTCCATTATATTCAATACGTAATTTATTCCATTTTCAAACGGAATCTAGGAATATGTTAAATATTGTTTTGAATGTGTTAATTTGTATTGTAAAGCAATAAGTCGCCGGGCATACATAAAAGACTAGCGGATGTTTTACAAACGGTCTTCTCTTATAATGTTTCTGGCGATGCATTATTCCTAAATTTCAGGTTTATAAGGTTAACCAATTGAAATATATCAATACGTACATTAAATTATTGAGTATGTTTTATGTTTTTTTAATATTTTCAAAAGTGTGATCAATAAGACTTGATAAAAGAGTTTTCGTGTTTGCACAATATAATTAATCGTGCTAAAGAAACTCATTACAATGAGTCATTTGATCATAACAATCTGTTGAACTCGGCGACAGAAACACCAAAATAAATCCTGAGTTATATGAATAAATTATAACCTGCTTTTCATATGTCATATATCAGATGAAATGTCACAGATTTTTTGTACGAATATTACGCTATAATAAAACGAAAATATGTGACGAGGGTTGAAGCATCCCTGAAAAATCTTTAACGCTAAACGAATTTCTGATGTTATAAATATACGTTTTCAGTGGTTATTATTGTGTCTTTGTTTTTATATTGTATTTGATGTTTCAAAATTCGTTTTGGATGACTATGAAAAGCATTTGTCTAACAAGGGATAGTGGGCCCGGTCCCCTAACTAAGATACATTTACAAACCTGAATTAAGTAGTAATTTATCTTCAAAACAGGAAGTTTGTTTTGTTATTTAAACAAAGCTAAATGTAGGCTTTTGTAAGGTTTTCACAATCTTCCGTTTATAAGTCATTCATAACGTATGTACTTATTTGCTGTGCAATATAATGTGTTGCCTCGTTAGTATTTGTTTTGTAATATATAATCGCAGGATATTGGAACAATAAATAGGTCTATATGTGTATGATATAATATAATACGATTTATCCAACCAGACAAGAGACATTTTATAGGCACATTAAAAGACCAAGTTTCCGTTTGGGTGATTACAACTAAGACGCTTCAAATCATGTTTACTCGGGTTCCGACGTTTTAATGGTATACAGTTTCTCCGTTTCCGCGTTCTTTTATATTGTATTGGTGCCTGGGATAATGCAATAGATTATACTTCTGTCGTTTTCAGGCGCCAATGAGTCTATCCGAGATGTTTAGCTTAATTCTAATGAATTTACGATTTAAGGTGAGACGTCTGTGTTTTGCCGAATGGTATTTAGACGTAACGATGCGGTTGTTTTTATATTCACTAATATAAGTATCTTTCCATTCAACAATATAAACTTATTTGAAGCATTTGTGAACTTTTGGATATCATAACGTTGCTTCGAATTTAATATATATTTTGATATTTTCGACAAATACATGGTTGTCGAGAAATGAGGCGGGAGGGGGATGATGGGGATGGCCGGGGGTTACGCGGGTGGGGTATACAGTATTTCTCATTATAGGGAGCAGTCAATTATTATAATAATTGCACAGTATTATCACTCGCTATTATTATCATGTTTTACCAAAAAAGGCTGATCGGATTTGAAAGATGTTGATTTGAGGTTGATAAATTCATCTGATGAAAAATGAAAAATAGTGAGGAATGGCTGATTCATTAAATGAAATAGATATTGAATTTTGGAGGCCGGTATTGGATTCGTCATCTCTCTCCTTGGGCAATAGTACTTCCTCGGATTCAAATTCAATATTGCCGTCATTCACACATTACATTCCTAAAATCATACTTTTTTTATGTACATACGTATATTAGCCATATCATCTGTTTAAGCACATATTCAAAAATATTCCCATATGCAAAAAAGGTTTTTCTTCGTGGCCTAACGTGCGGCTAGAGCAATGTGAGTTTGGGGTTTTGAGTGCGACTAGCACATGATTCACTTTTAAATCGCTTATACCAATATGTCAACCTGTATTTATAATTTAACAAAACTAGTATTGTTATAATAATAAGTATGGAGTTAAAAACGTACTATTATCGAAAATATGTTTACAAACAACCGGGTAGTAAAACTTAATGCCCGTCTTGGACCTTGTGAAAGGTATTTGAAATGTATGACCTCCGTACCTCAGTTCTGGCATGAAACCATACATGCGACTTGGTTTCTGGTACTTAACATTTGTTATTATAAACATTGAAGTCGACATCATACATCTCAGCAATGAAATGGCTGGCAGAAATCATGCGGGACATGTGTACGAACCTTGGTACTGCGCCTCGTTCATCTGATCCGGAATCAAAGCCATACATTCGTAAGCAAACATTTAGCAAGCTAGTAGCAGCCATGTTAACAAGTTAATGTCCGAACATTGTATCTTTATAGTTCACAGAAAAGAACCGTGTACACAAGGTGCGCAATCTGTAAATATAAAGGAATGAAGTAACTCCAGAATCATTATCAGGAGAATACTTCTTGCAAACATTCGTTAGTCTTTATTGGCAAGTTACTAATGGCAAATGTGATACAGGACAAAACATACAACACAATATTACATATAACAAATGATTATAGCTGCGATTTACGTCTTGAAACAGACAATTAAACGCAGTATTGGTGCATTTAGAATAATTCTGGAGTCATGCAGTATATATAGCATCAGAAACCCGAGTAATTGGCCAATACTGAGTCTGCTTTTACGGCCTTTGTGTGGCTAGTATCACGGGACATCACTGTATCGCGCTACATGTCGAAAATCAATAACTAATTTGCAAAAACGCCGATTTATTACCTTAAGTTTAGATTATTCACTTGAAAGATCATGATCTAACAATAAAATCGCATTTATTTCTCTTTTGTGTGAAACTTATGGGCGTAAGAGCGGAAAGGTTATAACCTGTCTAAACGTCCGTAAAATCTAGGTCACTCAATTATATCGCGATATTGTTAAAATATATTTTTTATCAAGTTTGGCGTGAAACTATTGCAATACATGTTTTAATAGTGTACATAAGATTGTATTTTATCATAATTTACATTTAAAAACAAACTTGTATCAAACATTGGAATATTATTCAGTATTTGTTTTACACAGAGAATTCATCTGTATGTGCAATCGTTATGTAGTGAATAGATTTATTTGCAACGTGGAAACAGAAATTCAGTGCCTCGATGGATAACTCAGACACATGATCATATTTTCAAATATGTCCAAAGTGGACATTTATCATACTTTGTTTATGTAACCATTGTTATATATGGGAACTTGTTAATTTCTTTTGGCTCAAACCTATTGCACACACAACATGTTACAGTGTCACTCAGCAATGCAAAAAATCAATGCATATATTTGCATTCAAAATTAAAATATTTGACCCAATCGCGCGTCTGTAGTTTTTTTTTAGTGCTGTCAAACTAAAAAGACGACCGCAAACCGTCAAAAGTACTTTTTAGGATACACACACTTTTAGAAAAACTCTTAAATAAAATGTACAAATCAACTATCAAATCACTGCCGATGGATAAAAGAAGCATATTAACACGACTGGAATATCTTTTCGTTGGAAATTCGACGAAACGATAACGAAAGTGCTGAATTACTAACGTAAACAACGGTAGGTGGCAACGGTATCAGTATATTGAAAGTTTGAAAAATAGCGCGATTAAATGAATGCCGCGATACAGTGAGTTCCGATTGATTGAAAACCTCAGAGCAACACAAGAATGTGTCGTGTTCTTAGAAAACGTGGCATACTGCTTGTGCGTAAATTGTCATCCCAGATTAGCCTGTGCAGTCCTCACAGGCTAATCCGGGACGACACTTTCCGCCTAAACTTGATTTGCGCTAAAAAAAGATATCATTTAAACGAAACATTCCATAAAAGCGGAAATTGTCGGTCCTGATTAGCCTGTGCAGTCCGCAAAGGCTAATCTGGGATGACAATTTGCGCACAAGCATTATGCCCAGTTTTCTCAGAACGCGACACCTATGTGCAATGTATTTATTCAGAAGAGATGACCGATTACCAAACTTTTAGCGTCAATGTCAAAGATACGTGAATATAAATGTTTAAAGTTGATTTATGACGCGATACTTATAGTATTCGTTATCTAAAACATTGTACACTTACTAAAAATTGAAGATTTTGACACATATCAGAAACTTCCGTATCATAAAAGGTTAAGACACATTAGAATTTATCATTTTTGGTGTACACTCGTTTATATAATTAATATGCTGTGAAATATGTTTTTTATTCTTTTAAGTGATTATTGCTGGATGCTAAGTGTGAAATGTTTGATACCTTCAACTCTCAATGCTTTGTATCGACGATTCAAATCCAATGACTTCAACTTTGATTATTATGTTTCGTTAATATCATATCGTATCGGTATGTATTGTCTTGTATTGTATTAGTTATTGGTTCTTAGTCTTTAAAAATAGACAAGCGAAGAAGAATTTCCCTCCTAAACATATTTCTTGATTTTCACTATTTTACATATTCGAAAATTTACCTAGGTTGATTAATTATTCACTTTACGTATTTATTACTGCGCTACTGCTATTCATCAGTTTGTTCGATTGCGTTGTAAACCTATGGTACGTTCAATCCGTGGAGGTCAAACATCATCAGACGGACCGAGAGATTTTGGCAGGTAGTCAATATAACAAGATAGCAATTGATATATCTTACTATATTTTACCAAAGATCTAAGGCTATTATGTACTTTCGTTTATTTATGTACCTGAACATGTTTTGCTTTCACTGTTTTTACGTAAGCAGTGGCCGTATTTTGATATTATCTATGGCTTTGTATTGCAAAGTTTCAGACCATGTGTGAAAATAAGTTATTGAATGATAAATCAAATTGAAGTACACAGTAAATAAAACGCTCAAGTCGCAAAATCGTTATTCAAAAAACAAGGGCGCGTAGCAAAATCGTTTTTCAAAAAACAAATGCGCGTAACAATATTCTAATGTTTGCGTATTATATAAAAACAAATATAAACATTGAATTGGAGTGAACATTTTGTCTGTCTTTTTGATACAAAACGTAAATGTACGTTATTTCTCAGTGCTAATTGTTTTAAACAATGGCCATTGTGTTTACATATCTTTCAATGGGCATATTGTATATGATATGACAGACGCATGTGCACTGGTTGGCACATTTACATTTGTTTACATGTTAGCGTAGGTTTCAAATAGAACAGAAACTCTGTATTCAAACAAGTCCAATAACACGTGTTAACAAGGCTTAGGTAAAATATGAACCATATTTTTCGTTCATGGACAAATTTTCAATCTGAATAATAGATTATAAATGGTTTGTAATGCACTTCATCGGTTATTTGTCGATAAACGAGAATCGCTGACACGTTAGCCCATTCGATTTTTGTCCCAATGAACAGGGTTCGAATCCCGACGAAGGTTCGTTTCTATAAAAAATTCTTCACATTATATGTTTTAGACAAAATATGTCATAGAAGTGTTGTTGATTTAAGTATTCATTATTTATATTTTTATAAACAAATAAAACACTAATAAGACAGCACAAAGTCGTTTCCTTGAATTCTTAAGTTTTATGTGATTATTGTTTTTTATGGTTTATACATTTGTTGACAGTTTACACACATATTCTCTGAGAACAATTCCATTTAATAACATGTATTTATACAGGCTTCGCACATGTTAATAACTTAAATAGTACACTACAACGCGAATGCCTGTATTATTAATGTATCTTATTACCAGCAGATCGACCAACTTGAAGCGATTTTTGTACATACATTTTATGAGAACCATTGCGTGTTTTTGGAAGTTACGAAATACGAAACTATTTTAACAATGCCATTTAAAAAGAAACATTTAGTAAGATAAATAATGATTAAATTTAATCGTTCAGTTAAACACGAAGAAATTTATCAGTGTTTATAACTTTGCCTACGGTCACGTAATTTTCATGACGGCTGTAGTTTAAAGTTTAAAATGTTTCTCTTGGTTTGAGCTGTGTACCAGAGAACGTTGAGTGCGACATTCTTAGTTGTCATGCTACCGAGTATGGTATCTAGTCCATATGGTCTGTTAACAATAATCCATATATTTTATAAGCGAAAAACGTTTATTGTTACCGAGATAAATATAATATCCTTATGTATTTGGTTCAGCTGATAAGGCAGGTACACTGTCGGTTGGTAAGCACACATGACACAGGTTCATACCTTTACACTGAGCAACCTCAGTGTTGTTTGTTTTACGTCTTTCAGGTGGAAGAGTGTAGTTTCAGCCAGAAGACATTTTCGAAATGAGTTTACTTTAGTACTTAAACATTTTTACGTAAAACAAAATCGTGGTAATTAATTCATAATTTCTTGTATCAATTAGCGAAACGTTTACTGCATTTATTTACGATCCAGCTGTTTTGAAATGTTAGTTATTTAGCAAACAGATCCAAGTAACGTAATCGGGCATTTTACATTTTTATTTACGGCTTCTAACTGACATATATAACGATGGTCTGACAACGGTACTATTTCATGTTTGGTCCTGGAATAATGTCAGCAAGAAAGTATTTAACTGCTACTTGTGTTGGCTTCATTTCATATAGCAGCAGAAGGTATAAATTCGATGATGAATAGTGCACCTCTCAGTAATTAAATTGCAATATTTACTCAATTGTATATTCTTCTTAATAGTTTATTGCTCTAAGTTACAGTTCATTTACACTGGTATGTTTGGGATTATTTCTTGACTAGGTGTAAGGTTCGGCAGGCCTTCAAAGTATTTGAGCCTTACGTTTTTGTTTTGTTTTGCAAAGACCGTTCCAAGGCGCTGACCCGAAAATTAATCACTTGTGGTTTATGTGTTTCTCTCGTGTAATTTCTATGTTGTCAAATATGTGTGTATGTTGATGAACGCATCACCGTGCTTATATGTGGTATTTGTGTTAAGATAAATATTGAATATAATAGTGTTGGTTCCATACATCTTTATACACTATGCTATCCCTTGAATGCATGTTGTAACGAAATGGAAGTTGGTAGTTCTCAGCGCTCGTTCTAAACCTATCAAATGATGTGAGTTCATTTTTATAAAAGCAATGATAATGATCAACACCCATTCCTTGTCATGCCCCCACTTTCAGAGGTGGGAGGCATATAGATGTTCACGTGTCCGTCAGTCGTTCTACCGGCTGTGCATCCGTCGGTATGGATATGTTTTATACTACATGTAGTGTCGCTAATAAAACACTTGCGCACCTGGTTAGTCGGTCCCCGTACGTTCTTTGTGCATACAAAGTTTTGCGCATGCGTCGACGTTTCTACTCATTACTTATGTCTGATGTCTTATATTTGTTTTCTTACATTTTGTCGTGGTTTTCTAGTCGGCCTATTCAAGTATGTACCGAGGCTCCAAATGGTCTATGCCCATGGGTTAATTTGTCCATGTAGACCTTTTGCAAAATAATTTTACAAATATCTTCTCCAAAACCATGAATGACTAAAGCTTTCATATGTTTACATATATACTTATAACTTCAAAGATCTCACAAGGCCAATAAGTTTCTTTTCCTGTTTCAATGATTTTATTCATGTCATAATATTTGTATAAACAATCAATTAACAAAGACATGTACATGCATATACTTATTTTACCATATGTTATACTTTTTATGTATATCACAAGTATCTCTTACCAAAACAAGAGATGTGATAACATTTTAATATATCATTTGGCAGGTTCAGAAATTATCTCCCTTTTAAAGCTTATTACTTCCCTTGGATTTTTTTTTACCTTGAAGGTTGACCTTGACCTTGACCTTTCACCACTCAAAATGTGCAGCTTCATGAGATACACATGCATGCCAAATATCAAGTTGCTATCTTCAATCTTACAAAAGTTATGGCCAACGTTAATTTTTCGGACGGACGGACACACGGATTGACAGTTCAACTGCTATGTGCCACCCTACCGGGGGCATAAAAAGGTTTAATATTCACAATTACACTTTAACTATGATTTCAGTGTTCAAATAACTATGATTTCAGTGTTCAAATAACATAAAACCGTATAATGTAAGATTTGCTTGTTGCATTTAAAATGGACATTATGAACAAAAATTAGATTTTACACTAAGAGTGCATTTTTACAATACAATCAATTGTAATGTTGAATTAAATTTGCAAATTAGAAAAACAAACTTAATGAAGTAAACACAATTTTGAAGTTTCATATATTATGATGGTTGCTAGATAAACAGCAGTTTTTTTGTAATGCAATTATTCATAACATTATGTAATGTGAGTTTACAGGTACTTGAAAATATATATTTTTTTCCTTATATATATAATAAAAGAAAAGGTATCCAACGATAATTTCACAGGTGTATTTAATAACGCTATGCCGTAGCATGAAAGATCGAATAATGCACACAAATGTCGTTGTGGTTGCCAGCAGGAAGCGTCAATCTATGATTAAACACCGTTTATTTGATGAAAATCCATCAAGTATGTCCAAAACAGCTTAAAGTTTCACAAATATGACCCCAAAATCGCAGTGTGTAATTCTCGACGTCCAACTGTCAGTTATGACAGACCGCGAATTTCGGTCGTTTTTTCACAATTAAACAAGAACTTTGTTATAAACTCCACATACGTTTTTCATTAACTAAGTTTTCATTCGAACTACGTCGTTCTTTAGTCCCAGTTAAACGGTAAAAAGTCGAAAATTCATAAAAAAAAACACACATTTTGAGTATTGCGCAACATCACGACCACCATTTTAAGGCAGAATCGGTGTTACGGAAAGAAGATGTTTCATTGGCTGAAAATAATATTGGTAAACTTGTTCTATAATTTACGACGCATTCAACCAATCGATAACAAGATACATTTTAGCGCGTTCCAACAATAACATGTATACTGTTTGAATGTATAACATAATATTTGGTGTATTTTCTACTTTTTCTGAGTATTTTTGTTCTGCAGTTACTAAAGAACGATGTATTTCGAAGGAAAATTTAGTTACTGAAAAACGTATGTGGAGTTTATACCGAAGTTCTTGTTTAATTGTGAAAAATCGACCAAAAATCGCCTTCCGTCGTAACTGACATTTGGACGTCGAGAATTACACACTTCGATTTTGGGTTCATATTTGTGAAACTTTTAGCTGTTTTGGACATACTTGGTGGATTTTCATCAAATAAACGGTGTTTAATCATAGATTGATGCTTCCTGCTGACAACCACAACGACATTTGTGTGCATTATTCGATCTTTCATGCTGTTGCATAGCGTTATTAAATACACCTGTGAAATCATCGTTGGATACCTTTTCTTTTATTATATATATATAAGGACCAAACAATTTTTTTTCAAGTACCTGTGAGAAGATACGCAA
>VMBQ01001850.1:120710-134981 GCA_007657795.1 Dreissena rostriformis | reverse complement strand
GTATTTGTTAAAGTAGCTCCATGTAGGAAAAATACGATGTGCGCATGTGTACCGGAAGGCGATAGACGACAATGCGACAATACGATGACGACAATGCGACAGTGCGACAATACGATGGCGACAGTGCGATAGTACGATGGCGACAATGCGATAGTCATATCGTACTGTCGCCATCGTATTGTCGCACTGTCGTCATCGTATTGTCGCACTGTCGTCATCGTATTCTCGCACTCTCGTCATCGTATTCTCGCACTCTCGTCCTCGTATTCTCGCACTATCGCATTGTCGCATTGTCGCCATCGTACTATCGCACTGTCGCCATCGTATTGTCGTACTGTCGCCATCGTATGGTCGCACTGTCATCATCGTACTATCGCGTTCTCGCATTCTCGTCATCGTATTCTCGCACTCTCGCCATCGTATGTTCGCACTCTCGTTATCGTATTCTCGCATTGTCGCCATCGTACTCTCGCGTTCTCGCATTTTCGCCCTCTGGATTTGAATGTGTAACCACGATGGCCCTAACGGTATTCCGTAAAATACTGTATGTTTTCTCATATCAACTCACAAATAATGTGAAATGCATTGACATGGCCTAACGCATATGCATTCCATTGTGCATTCAACAAGAGATCCTCATAAAAGAATTCATTGTTGTTATTCCGGTCTCTCAATGAAAATACTTATACACAAATATGCCTCGCATCGCTTCGTTCACATGCGTTTCACTGTTCAGAATTGTAGGAAATTGTAAACCTACAAACGTATACATTTGTATAATGTAATGCGTTTAGCCAAGTTGAAAAAAAAAGCATTTAATAGTCACATTAACCGAGCAAGTTATTGCGGGGATCGGGGAATGGGGGAGGGGATTTCACATGGGAAGCATCAATGGCTATTTACTCGGGCTTCGACTATAAATTCGCATCAATATGCATCCCATGCGATGCCCGTAATAGTGTTTTGGTGCCTGAGATACTGCGATATATTATACATCTGTCAATTTCTGGCGCCACAAATAAAATCCGTGAAACATTAATTTATTATATTTGGGTTTCTTCTTCAAGGTGAGAAGTTCATATTATTGCTAAATTTCCAAATCCATTTAACGATAATGCTGCTTTTCCCCCATGCATACGTTCACCATTCTAGACGACAGCGTGAACTCATGTGCAGCAATAATTTAATAAAAATGTGTTCACAGATGCATAAAGTGTATTATTTGTTAACGTAACAGCGTTCCATACAATACAGTGAACAGTTGGGACAATAATAAAGTTGTCAAGACGAAAATTTAAAGGGGTTACATATACATGATTAAAGTTGGGGTCACAAATCCGGAACAGTCAACGCAGAGCATTTGGAGTTTGAACCAGTTTAAAGACATTCCACACGCAACACTTAAAGAAAAAATAACCCTTAAAAGGTAAAAGTACACGTTTGACTATATCGAAGGTACACAAAAGACACAAATATACAAAATCTTAAAACACAAAGGGGGTAAATGCATTTTATTAAAGCTCAAGTTTCCGTTTTTCTTTTTTGTTCATATAAACACGAAGCAATCAAGGGTTATAAATATCACACAGCAATATCGCCCGCTAGGACGCCTTAGCACTAAACAGGTCGATCGGAGTTTGAGTGCGCTTAGAAATGGGAGATTCATGACATTGTGTTGGACAATCAAATACGTGGATAGCTTTTGGTGAAATCAAATAATATTGCATTCTAGAAGGGCAATGATAGTGTATATTGTCAGCCGCCAACACATATTGTTGGCCATGGCTTCGCTGAGGGTAAAAGTATTTCCTCGTGTGGACGAACATGAGCTATTGTCCTCCATTAATTAATATTTATATTGTTCACGTTTATATTTTTTCAACCTCATTTAAGCTGTATGAACCAACTATAACAAGACCAAAGTAATGACTTATCATTTCCTGTATTTACAAAATGACCAACAACAAAAAGTTGTCAGTGGGTCGTGAACTAAGAATTAAGATATGAATCTAATTTAACTCTAAAGAGATATGTTTTTTGTTATATCATATATTGGTAGTATACTTAAAATTTCAGGTTTGTGATGCATTACGTAGATAACATTATGATTATCGTCTCACATAACGTATAGCTTATTGGGTTGTTAAAAGGCATCGATGTGTTTGAATGGCCAATCCATTTAGATCACACAACATCAGATAGACAACACTCACTGCTAGGTTTTGTCAGACAATTTATATGTAACGAAACCATTTGATAAACATGCCAAGCTCTCTAAAGTGATACATTTTGGGTTGTAAATTTTCCTTCATACTTGAAGCAAACTGATAACGGAAATACTTTGTTTATCCCTGTCTGTAAGCATGCAGTAATCGCTTTTATTGTAATATTCAGAGTAGTGTGATGCCAAATAATGGATCCTTTGTGAGAAAATAAGTTGCATGATAAATAAATCTAATGTACGATTTAAACAATCCTTTGATATGGTGCTAAACGTGATTCAAATGACCTCATAATATAGTTATTGTATTCATCACAATGAAATGTCCTTTCTTGTAATATTTGTCTTTCCGCACATGTTTCCTTTTAATACTATAATCATGAGGGAAATATATTAGCTTATGTTTCTTTGTATATTTGCATACATTTTTTTCTTGTTTTTTTTTTGTTGTTCAGATTTCAACACATTTTATTTTGAGATTGGAAACAAATACATGTACAATTACGAACAATAACACAATAAATCATATATGTGCATATGTTAAACACAAATCCTTTGGTCTGTTCTGTTCAAAATTTAAAACAAAACATCATTTTCGTGTATAAACAACTCATCAATCAAAATCACAATAATTGAAAGGATATGTGACTGTTTGAAGTTTATTTTGAAAATACATGTCTAATTAACATAGCGATTTAAAAAAAAACTAAGATATTATAAACCCGGAATGGCCGAATGCTTGCCGCAATAGATTTTGCTCTTATGAGAACTGGGTTCAAATGTGCAAGGGAACATTTTAAAATTCATATATGTTTCATTATATTACTAAAGATAATTATATAAATTACATGTGTTTATCCGAAAACCTGCAAACATTCATGTTTACGCAATTTGTTTTAATAATTCAAATAAAGACCAACTCAAATGTTACATTATAATGCAAAAACCTTTGTCAGCGGTATTCAATGTTGTAATTGGCTTACCTAAAATGATTTATCATGACGGCATGTTATTAAATTCTTTTTTGTTTGTATTGGTTTGAGATGGGGACCAGAGAACGTTAAGTGTGGATTGCTCAATTGTCTATTTACGGGTACAGTTTGTAGTCCGTTTGTTTTGTTGGCAAAACTCCTTAAATTGATAAGCGAAAAACTTCTATTGTTACCCTCATAAATTTAATATCCGCATTTTTCGAAACAACTGATAAGTAAGATACACAGTCAAAGGGTATATACCCTTGAACTTGACAACCTTATTGTTGTTCATTTCCACGTAAGGCACGTGGACTCGTGTACACCTATTACGGTTTAAAAGTTCAATATACTTACTACTAAAATGTCGAAACAAGCATAATACTCATGTTTATCCTTGCTTATCCTGCGAATTGTTCTAGTACGGACTAGCTCTTGTATGATGCAGCGATATTTGATAATATATTAAACGTACTTTCATTTATTGTTTATTTTGTTTATGATTGGCACCAACGTGACCAGTTCTATATTATTTGTAATGGAATGCCGTCGATTTCGGACCCACGTGATAACAATTAATGAAAAAACTAATCAAACTTATTACCATATACTTTAACATTGGATTTGATGTGGTAAACTTAATTCAAATAGCATACTGACTTTTCAAAAAACCTGATCGATGAAATATATGCAACATACTCTTTAAATACTTGTCATTTAATACATATCTTTTAAGAAACTAATCATGACACAATTACATGATAAAGATTAAAACCAGTTATGAACTTGTCAAATTGAAACTACGTTCAAGTTTAATCTGTTATTTAAATACACATCTTATATGAACGTGCATAGCGTATTGCGCTTATTGCCAAACAAATATATATTACGATAATAAGATGACTGTGTCTTTAAATACAAAATAAATCATTCTTCATAAAATTACGCTCTTCACATTTGTGAATAAGCTGCTAAATATTTGTTTGCATATATACAAACATTTCGCCATAATGATGCAATTATACACGTGTATTACATGAACCTGCAACTATCTTAAAGCTTATCGTCTACGTATTTTATTTTTTAACTCGATACCTAAGTCATTTATCAAAATGAAAGTCATTTTAAAACATGAACATTGTGTTTGTCTTGCTTTGGGATATGGGCCGGAGAACTGTGGTTCTGGCGTCCAATAACGAGAACAGTTTATAGAGCATATGTTGTGTTGGCAATAAAGCCATGGACTTAAGACGAAAACGTCCATTACTACCTAGATAACTTTGAAATCCTCATTTTATACGGGTAGGTTACAGTTCTTTGAGGACAAATATAACATCAACCTTGCAGTTATAGTGTTGAAATTTTTTTATGACAGCTGGAACCGGATATACTCATTCATATACTTATCGCAAAAAAAACTAATAGAAGAAACAACATTAGAGTATAAATATTAATTACATATATGTTAATTAAGTATTGGTTTTATACCAACAATCGGTTTGATATATTTATAGGACCAAACTGTGTGCGAATAATGGGTTTATTTATTGTATGCATCCTTAACTTGAAAATTGTATGCCTAACACTGGTGCATGTTATCAGAGGCAATTGCTGTCCTATGTCTTCATATGATTAGACATGCCAATGAACTATTTAATCATTATAATAATATTTTTTTTGCAAAACATAACATTTCATTGTCTTATAATGTGTAAAAAAAATGTGTATGTTCTTTTATCTTATAATTTAGCAACTTGTGTTGATATGTATATTTTTAAAGAAGCGTGCATGTTTAATTTCAACTAAATTGAAAACAAAAACATCTTTGTTTCCATCATGTTCTCTTCGGAAAAATGTTCGGTGACAGTCTAGCATTTTATACATATTTCGTTCATGCGTTCACATTTAAACATTTCAGTAACAAACACTTAAATGTCCGTTGTATTTAATTCATTAACATTGTCAACATTGTTAATAAAAGTTATAATTCAATATTCCGCGTTTCAAAAATACCAGCTTCGTCAATAATAAATCGTTAGACAGCGATTTATTTTTAGATTCGGTTTACGATACTACCTTGAGAATGCCAAATGTAATAGAAAACAAAAAAAATAAACACACATACTTTTCACTGTACAACTGAATGGCAAAGATGGAATGTCCGAGCGATCCGAGCTAGTCGGAAACAAAATAAATGCAAATACTTGCACACCCGGCTGATGATAAACAGATATTGAATTATAAAAAAGCCATTGTCAACGGAGTTTTCATTAATTGGAATTCAAACTCCTAGGGCAAGTCGACGGAATATCGATTACATATATATAGAAGGCAATTTACATTTAGAATGCATAAGGGGTGTTCTCTTCAAACAAGTTTTATATAGCTCCATACCTCACAAGTGACTCAGCGTTTATCAAAAACATTGATGTTATATTACAAATAAAGCGGAAAATATCATAAGTGAAATCAAATAGCATAACAATAGTATACATGTCAACTCAATTAACATTTAACTACTAAATGATCTGATTAAAACAGTATCAACATATTGTTATGTATCTCGGGGCATAAAGAAGTGAAAGAAAAAAATCGACTATTTTTCTTTTTATAAGCTTGTGAGTTATCGATACTTTTATCCCACTTTTACAACGAATTCGGTTGATTAAAGCCCCGTTGATTAAATTTCTGCTATAAACCACGGTACGAAATGACGTCATTTTTTCGACAAAATGACGTCATAAATCCAGCGAAATTATCCACTTAAACTAATTTTGTTTAAATAAAAAGGTTTACTGAATAAAAAGTGGGATAAATAGAACAAAGGTTAGTGTTGATTATAAATCAGGTGTATCATGCTCGGCAAGAAAACGAAAAAGTACTCGCCAAGGCTCGTGCTTTTTGTTTTCTAAGCCTCGCATGATAAACCAGATCTATAATCAACACTTACCTATGATTCTCTATATATTTAAGTAACGTTAGTAAACTATTCTAGTCATCGTCATGCAATTGCAGGAGAAAAAACGCAAACATGTAAAAACCCGTATATCATAGCTACACATTGTAGTGTGTAGTGTAGTGATATAGTTCGTATTTAGTTGTATAAAAATAGTTTAGGTAAAGTAAGTTTAAAGAAATCAAATGTAATTGCCAACTTCAACTTAAAAACTCAGATAACGTATGCTTCATCCGGAATAATTGTATCGATATCAAGAAAAATATTGCATCGCAAAACGGTGTTAGCTACGAAGGCAAATGTTGCGTATTCAAACTATATTAAATAATAACTGTTTTAGCTCATTGGCTTTATCAGCCTAATCAATGTTGTCATGAGAAAGTTATGATATATAACAATTCCAACTCAGTTTTTTTTTTTTGCACATGCAATGTGCTTTATCACATCTTTAGGTTGACACTTCATTATTACGCATTATTTATCTTATAAAAATTCACGAACCTAGTTGGCAATTTACAATTTTACTGAAATGTCTCACTTTAGAACAAACTGCTACAAACTACGCGTAGGAACTCTCTCTTTTGTTAAATGTCCGACTGTATTTATACACACAATGGTGGTGTTGCTGTTCGGTATAAATGCAGTGTGTTCGCAGGATATTTACGGGGCTAGCGTAAATTGGAGACCGACTGGAAATACTTCGGTACGTCAACTATATCAACCAGTAACACTTTTTAACCAAGTATTCACCTAAAGTAAAACCGTTTGAAGTTAAACATCTTTTAAATTGACAATTGTGTGAGGGTACAATGTGTTTTTTATTCAATAATGTATAACAATGCAAATAGGTTTTGAAGCAGATATAACACATATTTCACCCTCTCTATCAATTAGTTCAGAAGTTGCCCAGTTAACCTTGATTGTTTTTTATTTCAAAGTATATACTATAGAGCGGCAGTTAAATTCTGCACCGCTTGATTACAATGTATACAATTCTTCTGACAACGTTTTTACAAAGAGACGAAATTCCGTTAAAGTGTTCATATGGTAGGTTTATTTTTCTTCTCGTACCGTCGCATATTGCCTGGTCGTGGAAGTATTGCCAGTATGAAACAAAACTGTCCACAAAGACCTCCACCGTCGTTTGTAAAGACTTTCGACAAAAAGTCTAACGAAAAGGTCGCTTCAAGTACGAGGCAATTAAACATTATCTATTTTATTCCATTGATACATTTGGAAATGTACCAACACATTTGGAAATGAACCAATGGATATTATTTTTGTATATGTTATTTCTAAGTAACCAAATGTTTATTTTACAGGGAGCTATTGTTTTCTAGAAAGGTTTCATAATCCGGTATTTTAAAGGTAGAAATTCGATCGACAATCAAGATGATCCGGTGATAATTATATTCGAAAATATTCGTATATATCAGCAAATTAGTATTACATGATTTGTTTGCCTGCTGTTTTTTAATGGTATGCGTATTGAATTATCTGTTCGTTCGATGCTAAACTTCCAATCATAAATTATAAATTAAAGTGTGTGACAATCAGTTTGGAGTGTCAGGTTGAATTTGTGTTAATTTGAAATAATGTTCAATATTAAAAAGTACATTTACGGATGAACACTTTTTTATAAACATATGTTTAGTATCGTGACACACATTTCATATAATTAAACACAAAATTTAACGTTACAATATAGTATTGCATTTCAGACATTTAATGACATGTTCCAGGTTCCATGACAATGCGATGAATTGGCAGATACCAGAACGTGCTTGCCTTAATGAAGTTTCTTTTTTAAAGCCCTCAGTCTACGGAAATAATGCTATATATGCTACAAATTCATCAATTATTTTGACGCTTATGCATTCTCTCGTTTTACTCCAAAGGCGTAACACGCTATTGCGTGTATAGAGCCTATGCAATTAATACTCGAACATGTTTAATAAGAATCAGTATCCTCGTATTTTATAAAACAGTGTTTATGAATTATGCCATTAATATAAGGGAATACACATGTGTTCGAAACGCTTAAGGCCTGCGACATAGTTATTATTAAGCTATGTTAAACGTAGTTTCGACACAATTACTTGTGGAAGTGACTTTGTTAGCAATTGAAAACCAGCACAGGTGTGTTGGATATAACATTTAATACAATTACTATTTATATAAGTGTAAACACATGTGTGTATGTAAAGGCCGCCTTTGAAGTAGAATACCCTACATATTATTCTGTTTGGTAACAACAATTACTTACTATTGATTTGTTTAGTATAAGTATGCGCTTTAAGTGTAATAGTATGCGTTTTAATAATTCAAAGTGAAAACAGTGTTTGTTGTTGTTGTTTTTTTTTCAAATTGCAAAAGATTATCAACTTGTTCCTAATAAATATATTTTATTACAGACATTCGGATTTAGAAAATATATATTAATTAACCAAATAAAACACACTGCCTTTACAATTTATGGCAGTTATGTTGATTTATTGAAGAAAATCTTTTAGAAGTCCATTTTTATTGGCGTCCATGTATGAATTGTTTAATCTCAATGGCTTGATAAGCATTAGCACCGTAGTGGTTTCCATTCAACAAGATATAAGCTTTGACGCGTTATTTGGTTGTATCTGGTTTTTCTTAATATCATCTTTTAAAATAAAGTTTTAGAGACTTCATAAATCAAATATATTGGACTGACCTATATAAATAAGAGAAGTCGATACGGTCAGTACTTATTTAATATGGACACTACAAGGACTCCGTGAGTTAAAAAAATGACTTGTGCATCGCATGTTGCATGCATTGTGCATTGTGCTATAGTCTTACTTGTTTTGATGTCGCTTGTGTCATGTCAGGACTTATACGGTGCCAGTTCTTATTGGAGACCAACAAGTTCTAATAAGGTTTGCAAGCCACAGTCCAATTATTCGGTTTATGAATGCCTGTTTGTCATTGTTTGTGGATAATTATATTCGTTTCTGTCTGTTTTTCTTTCTGTTTAATATCGTTGCCATTTGTCTGTATAGTAATTTTGTTTTTATTACGCAGATCGCATTCTCGTTCCGCATGATATGGGAGGGATTGGGAAGCGTGGACGATATGAAAAAGTCGTGCCTGAAATTTCCAAGCGCACTAAGGCCGACCTGTGAAGGAAAAGTGGATAAAAGTTTCAATGATGGCCTTCTTTCAATAAAGGATTCAAGGATTAAAACGAACATATTCGCAAGTTATAACTGGATTTGTACCCATGGCTGTCATATTCAAGGAAGAGTGATTTCAAATTTATCACAGTTGTATTTCACTGATTTTAATAGTTTCTATGAAACAAAATGGGAATCTGGTGTCGGGACTGTTGATATTCAATTGGATGATCAAGATGATACTGAAAATATTCGCATCGGGTATGTAGAACATTTACGTTCCGCTTACAACACTTCACTGTTGCTTAAATATACAAATGTTTTGTTTATGTAAGTATTGAACACTTTTGTCTTCAAAAAAGAATTTTCAAATGTAGAAAAATAGAAAGTATGGAAATGAAGGCATCATTTTAACTCGTTTAAGGGATGCATGACGAGTGTTTTATAACCCATTATTATGTTGGTTTTAGCGAATATAAATTGAAAACGGAACGGGCTTTATTTTTAATAAACTTAAACATGCTATGCTCTGCCAATATAAGGTTTAGTTATTACGGAATTTTATATATGTACACATTTTAAAATGCTGTTTAATTTAACCTCTGTTTTTTTGCGGAATATTGTTTTCTTCTATTTAGAATTATTAGCATGCCCTTTTGTTTTTAGGTTTACCTACCCCAACGGCAGTCTGGTAGCTTGTCTCGGAGAGGCACATCTGAGTATGGCCTTAAGAAATGACACCAAGAGGCCCAATATTAGTCCTCTCGTTAATGTATTGCCGGTATACAGGTAATCGGAAAGGTGATCATATATAGCCACATATAGTAATTTAATTGTCATATAAACACATCGTAGGTCACACATTTAAATCAATTAACGTAACGTTCCTCCGATAAAAACGCTTTTTTAATTCGTAAATTACAATAATCCGTCAATGAGCAACAGTATATTACTAATGTTAAGGTTAGATTAGTTCATAAGCACACCGCTTTCTTTAATGTGAATGCAATCATTCGCCAATACTCACGAAAGAAAGAACAAAAACTAGCCTAATTTAGGTACACATTTTTCTCAATATTGCAAAAGAAAAAATATAATTTGCTTTCAACATAACTTGTATTTGTTGAAGCAAGATAAATATAACAAGTAGCTCTAATTTCGAGATTTGTTTATGTTTATGAATCCAAATAGTATTACTGTATGCTTACCAGTTATCTGTGTGTTGTATCAGCCTTATATGTTGGTCGTTTTAAGGATAGTACAATTTATACTGCCACCAAAATAGTAGTGCCCAATACGTATAATAATTTATATGAATCATCATTATACGACTTCAAAGATTGGTCAATTTTCAACAAATATGTTGTTTCATACTGTGGAAATGTTATTCATAACATTATACTTCTATATTCGTCTAAAATATATTTTCAATAAAGGAATACAAAATGTTTCATTGACAAATTTAAGGAAGGTTAAAAATGAACTTAAGCATTTATAATACATTTATTTAAATGAATTTTTGGATAATTCAAATTTGTAAAAGTCAATATGCACATTCACAGATCTTTAGACGATGTTTACCTTTACAGAACCTATTCGTTGAAATGGTTGTTTTAGTATAACTCTTTACTGTATCAAGGGTTCCTAAGGGTTGCAACATCACGATTCTGCTCTTTCCTTTTGATGGCGATGGTGACAAGGTCAAATGTTATTGGGAGTTACTACCGATGAAGAACAGCCCTCAGTCAAGTGCTACACTCAATTCCGTGTGTATATTTAATATCCTGTGAAATCTCTTTTTGAAAACGCACAATACTGTATAAAGACTGGATATATTGACTGACATATGTTGCCTGCTGACGTATAATGTTCACAGATACCAGTATAGGCTTAACTTCGGAAAAAAAACGAAATCCCTGTGTGTATGTACCAAAAATCAATCATTTGTTAACAACATAAATGGAATTAGTTGGCATAATACGGTTAAAGAATGTAAAATCCATGTAAACTCAAACAACAAGTCTTCAATTTGTGTATGCATTCTTGTAAAATATATTCAAAACCAGAGTTCCTTTGTATTGATGTTACCATTACGATGGCTATTTTACTTATACACATGTTATTCATAGGAAACATGTGAAGTCATCTTTTCTACTACATCCAATCTTATGAATGCGGCAGACGTCATATACTTGTCTCTGTATGCCGAGGACTACACCGATGTACCGGTAGAGTTCGAGGGTTCTTCAAGATACATTACAGCTGGTCCATTTTGTCGGACCCCGATAAAAGTAAATAACGAGTTTAAAGTTGTTCGATTATGTTCGCACCGATACATATATCTTTTAATCATTGTTTTTACTCTCAAAAAGTCTGTTTCAATGCTATACTATAAGTTAGTGTTATTATTTCTTAAGCGCATTTGATGTCGGGAAAGGTTTATTGTGTCCAACAAGACTTTACCCTTGAAGTCCATCTAATCTTCATCTTATGTCACATTTGTTACATCTAATTAAAATGTGGTCATTTTATCATTCTAACATTTACATACATGTTGGTATTGCGTACTTCTGAATTATGTGTGTTTTTTTTTAGTTGAGGGTTACGATCGGCAATGCAGTGTCTTGTCACACGGGTGGTCCAATATTTGAAAAATACCTGACACTTCCGCCATATTACAAGCATTCTTATGAGGAGACCGATCTCGCAAATAATGCAGATAAGCTCCTCCCTTTCGGAACAGATAACCCAAACGACAAGTAAGAACTTTATCTTAACAGTATATGAAACAATTAACGTATATGGTGATTTTTCATAAATTTATAATGAAAAAAGTCTTATTTCACTATAACACAAAATATACCATACAGCATTTAACAAAGTACATATGTATATATAAACTTTGTTGTTTACTTGATTATACTTATATATTGTTAATACCATCAGAAACGTTTTTTTATTTATCTACTATGTTTCACATTATATGACTTACTGTGTAAATGATCAAAGCTTGTTTCTATGGTCAATATGGTCAATACACATGTTGTGTGTATGCCATACCGTGTATAGTTTAAAGCGTTAAAACATTGTATATCATTTTGGTCTTGCTGAATCCTTTTCCAACATGTTTCAGCATTCTAACATCGGGTCCAAGGTACATGATATTCTTCACTCTACGCAATATGACGCTTGTAACGGAAGGAGTGTGGACAAATATGCATGAACTTGGGATGAAGGGCATACACCAGGCCTGTGGGATGGCGTACTCAGATATAGGGTAATCATCTAAAACACGTTTGAAGCCACATTAGCACTAAAAATCAACGAATATTTCGAAATCTATTTCGTAAAATAAAGTTAACCCATCAAAAATCAGTGTTCCTTATAGCATTAGACAAAATTTCAACATAGATGTAACGAGATACAAAATGCTCGTTTTCATTTTTGTTTGTGGAAAAATATTCGTTGATTGTGAGTGTTAATGGGGCTTTAATATTTCATTATGAAACAATAACAATATATCAATGCTTATCATACTTTAAAGAATATTAACTTAAATAGTATAGTTCTATTACATACCTTACCAAAAAGCACTCTTAATCAAGGAATGATACTAGTCGACAGAGCAACTCGCTCATTGTTCGATCCATTATTAGCATAAACTACGAGCAGGACTATTTTTAATGACGTCAATAAAATGTCACACTGCAAATAGAATGGTCGTCACATTTTCTCCGAAATTATCGATCTAAACTGAATTTCAACATGTACGCGACAGCATCGCACAATTCACGTGTAAGCTGTGAGTGAAACACAAGCTTTAAACGTTGCCATTGCAATCGCACACATCTCCATATCTAAACTAATAAAGCTTTAACAAAGAAACAAAAAGAACTTCACATAACAGAAAAAGTAAGAATTGAATAAGCGAATTAGCGTGCAAATGCCATTAGTTCCTTAATGACGTGAGGTCATGAATACTTACGCTTCATAAGATATATGAAAACGGTTTGTCATTCTTAACATCATAGCAGTTATACGAACTATTGTGAGATACGTCAGTACACAGCCGCCATGACAAGTAAACTCTGATAGCAATTTGATAGCATAATTTGATTTAATTTGATATTAAATTATTTAATAAATACGATTATTTGTGCTTTTTTAGAATACCAGGAGAGAGCCGCTGTGCTGCGCTACTTATATTTGGTAAACGAGAAATTCAATTGTGTCATTATTATTATTATTATTATCTTCATTATTGTTACTATTGTTATTATTTATTTTTGTTATCGTTGTTTCATTTAAATACATAGTTCAGAGCTCAAACAAGAATGTTCTAGGAAATATTGTATAGAGGCTATGAATGACTCGATGTTGACTAACTTGTGCGTCTTCAAATGTTCTTGGTGTTAAATTAATAACACGTTGAAAATATATAACGTGGTATAACATTGTTTTAAAACAGAGCCCGACGAATGCAACACAGGCATTAATCCATGTGGGAAAGGAGGCGTTTGCGACAATTACTTCGAGCATTTTACATGCACGTACCCAGCAATAAACGTTACTGAAAACAAGTCAACCAATGGAAACTGTAACACAGGTAAAGTGAAATTTTATAGTCTTGTTTGAGTTTTATTTGTCTTAAAAATGATAAATAAAACACTTTCATTGATTATTCTTCTGCCTTCCTGTTTAGAAATATGTGGTAAAGAATACATACAAAACGTTTATTTGAATGGAATTCTTTTAACAGCAGTTTATTCAATTAATACAATCAATTTGCACGATATTGTAAAATAAAAATTATTGTATTGTGATGTTTATATAATAAAACAATAAAAATACCTATCCAACTTAACGTTTTCATTATTTTGACATAATTGTAATTTCGGTTGTATCATAACTCTTGCCAATGTGTTATATTGACATAGAAAGGTCCTTTGTGCTGCTCAAACGTTCTACCCCCCCCCC
>VMBQ01001850.1:47896-120705 GCA_007657795.1 Dreissena rostriformis | reverse complement strand
CCCCACACACACAGCAAAACTAGATCTTACACGCAGCGTAGCAAAGAGAATTCCTCGTAATTATTACAGAACAAATGATATCAGATCAAGTAAAATTAAACATAAGTGTGGACGTACATGCACATTAATAACAATATGTAGTCTTTGTGTGCGAAGATTTGGTCTGCTGTTTATATATGGCAATACATCACTAACTTCAAACCATTCTTGATGACTGACAAAAATGACGTTGAAACAAATGCTTGAAAATGCGACTTAAACTGTGTTTCAGGAATGTCAGTGGGAAAAGGAAACGACAACACGTTTATAAAAATAGGACTTCCTGTCGGACTGTCGCTACTGCTTCTGCTCATCATCATCATTGTCACTTGCATTTTGAGGCATTATTGGTCAGAGAAAATGCAGACTGCACCATACGACGATAATAAGCCAGTTCTGCAAGTCGCGAAGAAATCCCTTGACTTTTAAGATTTGTAATTTGAATACGTTCTTACCGTTGTGCCATTAAGTGTGCAAACTGTAAATAATGAAAAATGTTGGTGCTGATATAAACACATATTAATTGTAAGCATTATATGAACTATTTGTTTCAATATTAAGTGTGTTTATTGTGAGTGTGTGTTTAACTTTCGTATTTAATAAAATAAAAAAAATGTTCCGAGAAATATTCTAATTCATTTAAAATATAGTAAAACTCGTGCATCATTTACTTACTTTTTCTCATACAAAAGCTTACGATTCAGATACATAATATGAACTACATATGATGTAGTTGTTAACGTAATCATATATTGGTTATCCCAGTGTGTACAATTTATACTGGCATTTCGCTCATTTTTGGTAATATTAAAAATGTAATGTTTTGGAAAACTTGCTGGTTATTGCATATTATTACCGGATGCATTATAAAAATGATAATTGATTATTTTTGCTATTTCCTCTTTGAAAAATTAACGTTGCAATATTTTAAACTGTTACCGGTGAATATTTCGAACTTTTGACCGGTCAATAGTTTGAACTGTTGCCCGCTCAAATTTGATCAGATAATAAAACAGTTATTTCATGGATGCTTGGTGAACAGTCAAAACCGTTTTCCCTCGGTATCAGGGCAGACATTTGGAACTGTTGCACTTGGCCTATCGGCCTCGGGCAACAGTTCCAAAGTCATCCCTGATACCTTGGGACAACAGTTGTGACAGTTCACCACGCATCCATGAAATAACTGTATAATGTTAATGGGTTTTTTGCGCTGCAGTAGACGACAATATTTATAACATATAAACCCATGTTCTATTTTCACGCTAAATAAGGCTATGAGTGTTTTAATTCAGTATAAACTAGAACGTGGCACAGGTGTAACAGTAGTGACTTATACCTCCCGATGCCGCATGTAGTAACATATAGCAAGTTGCAACAATAAAACATATGACACTTGGTCTTGGTCACTTGTAGCCACAGGGTGTTTTTTTTAAACAAAATTTGTAGAAATCCATAATATATGTAACATAACAAATATCGAACCTTTTGGAAAATAGTATAGTGATTTTGCTATACACATGCATGTAAATGATTTGAACCACTGGCAATGGAAGGTTATCACAGACGGACTGACCAACCGACAAACCGAATTTCAAGTATAGCCCCTTTACTTTGTTAAAGAGGGCAAAATAATCTGTTAATATTGTGATTTAATACTTTAAATGTTAGTCAAAGTCTTAGCTGCAAAATTGGCATACCGTTTGTAGTGTTTAGGACTATAAAAATAACGCACATACACAACGTCATATTAAAAGAAAAAATGACTGCAAGTTTAAACGTTGAACGTTAAAAAGTGTACATAAACGCCTGCGAATACATTTCTACGGACATGCAGCCAGGCCGAAAGACATATAGAGAGACTCCATTGTGATTCCAGTATGCCCCCTTTTTACTGTTTAACGGGGGAATTACAATAAGAGAGGAATAAAACATTGGTCGATGGTCAAAAGATAGATCAATTCAAACATCATAGCACAAGTGTAATTTATAGTAAAGATTTTCAAACATTGAGACAAACTCTCTGTCCAATTTAATATTGCATGCCCCTCCGCTCCATGGATGGTGTTATAATCAGATCAGTGTCACTGAACTCTCTTGTCATTGGAAAGGGGGCACTAAAAATAATCAAAACATACTCTAATAAATGTGTAAGAGCTTAAAACACAATACATGTTAATGTACATAGTGCCTTTCTTTAGGTAAGACCTTATGGGAGTATGCCCAAAGTGGGGTTTCAATTGTATATGATGTATTGAATATGTTCATCCTGTTTTAGCAACGATACATACTCGATTTAAATAGCATGCAATTAGACAAGTTCTCAACAGGGCACCCCTGCACCTTTATTTTGGAAGTGTTTACCAGATGTTCGTTTAAATACTTCCAGAGAAAAGAAAAAAATTCTTGTGTGTTCACTACAGTCATTTTTTTTCATTCCGTAAATTATGTGTGTATATCAATTATTATATAAAACAAAACAGTTGAAAGTGAAAATAAACCTTAACGATATATCAAGTAGATATCCCAACATGAACTTATTTAACGAGTACCAGTTTGCGCCGTTGGCATAGTTAATTCGTTTTGCCTTACTTTGATCAATGTAAGATATCTATCACAATTTACCGATTAAATAATAAAATCGTAAATTTACATCAAACTGAGCTGTTGTATTATCAAAGATAACAAAAGGTATCCTAAAATACGGATTCCATGTATTGGTGGTTTTCACGGACATAATTTGTCGCTGTTTGCTCCCGTACATAATCCATTGAAAAATTGTTAAGTTAGATAAAACGCATATTTATCCTAAATATAATTATACAATGCAAAACAAAACAATATATGGATAATTTGTATTTCTTTTTTGAATATTTAGGCTTAATATAGTTGAATATTGCGTAAAAGGTTCGATAGATGCTATATCCAAATCCAAAGTTCATAAACAAGGCCAGTGACCCACATATCTTAAGACGACCTTAATTGCAGTCACATACAATCCCGCATGTTAAACATGCGGATTTTAAAAGTATAAATACATTTATAAATACTGCATTGATTTAATGACAAATGCTTTATATACCATTACAATAAAGCCTTTCAGTACCAGTCGTATTATTGTAAGACAAATAATTAATATGTTTTCAAATTGCTCGCAAATACATAGGGCTGTTTTGCTGTTTGGATTACTGTAAACAATGCATTTTGTCTAGTATTCAGTATTTTTTATAACTTTAATACAACTATTACAAGTGACAAAATTGACAACTAGATAAAAGCTTCCTAATCTGTATATACTGTTAAAATTTATGAAACCTTAACATTTATATATATTGAGGACACCCATTTTAGTTTATTCTATTAAATTATATGTTCACGTGGTAAAACAGAAAAAAAGACACAATAAAGTAGAGTTAACATATAGGGATCGATACAATATAAAATGCATATTTATTTTTAATAAACTGATATAAAAAATGTACATAAGCTTAATAGTTGAAATACCTGAACGTGACGAACCCATGCTTATCTACGTACCCTACTTGTTGGTATACTTACTGTACTTCTCACGTTTAAATCTGAAACTTCAAATACTTTAATACCACAATAATGGACTAAGCATCAGTTAGATAAGTATGTTATATCGCCTTCCATAACTGATTTAGGTACACAATAGAGGGTTTAATTTAATAAAAGCAGTGCTTGTGCTCTTTCGCTTATCAGTATTGTCAAATGTGTTTCCCTGATTAAAGTGAATATACGAATCGAATCGCCATTCTTCTATGTCAATAGTTTATATTTGAATGGGACGTAATCACCTCATTAAAAGGAAACACTTAGTGTTGTTAAGATTGATAAGAAGCAATCTAAACATAAGAAATTATTCGACAAAGGCATATTTCCATGAGAATCCGGATAAAGACAAATACAATTTCCGATTATTCTTATACGAAATGTATATTCCTTTGAGACTTCTTTCCTCCTTTGGATTAATCAGTCATGTATATTTTCAAGAACGATTTGGCGCCAGTGTCACTTGCTTTGGTGAAGTGTACAAGAGACTCTTACAAAAGAATCCCTGTTTTTATTCCGGTCTCTTAATGAAAATAAATATACACAATTATGCATCGCCTCGTTCACCTGCGTTTAACTGTTTAGAATATTAGGAAATAGCAAAGCTACAAACGTATACATTTGTATAATGTAATGCGTTTAGCCAAGATAAAAAAGCAAAGCATTTAATAGTCACATTAACCGAGCAAGTTTTTTCGGTGGTGGGTGAATGGGAGGGATTTCACATCAATAGCCATATAACCGGGCCCGACGATAAAATCGCATCAATATGCATACAAAGCTATGCCCGTAATAGTGTTTTGGTGCCTGAGATACTGCGATATATAATACAGCTGTCAATTCCTAGCACCAACGATTTCATCTGAGAAAAATAAATTTATTCTATGTGGGTTTCGTCTTTAAGGTGAGAAGTTAATAGACTTGCTAAATTTCAAAATCCATTTAACGATAATGCTGCTTTATACCATTCATAAGTTCATTATTCCATACGACAAAGTGAACTCATGTAAAGCATTCATTTAATAAACATGATTTAATAAACATGTGTTTATATATTTAGTTGCAATACAGCTTAAAAGGTATTATTTGTTTATGTAAGAGCGTGCCGTACAATACAGTGAACAGTTGAGACCATTATGCAGTTGACGCGCCATAGAACATGAGAAAATAGCGTCGATTATAAGATCAGATTATAAATTCATATTGTTAAATATATACATATATTGAAACCATTGAAACAATATATATGGACTTCCGGTCGGACTCTCCTGCTGCTGCTCATCATCATCATCGAAACGTCCTTTTTGAGGTATCATTGGTAAGAGAAAAGTTCAGACTGCACAATATTACGAAGATATCCCAGTCCAGGAAGTCGCGAAGAAATCCCTGAACTTTAAATGTTAACAATGTCAATATTTTTTTATATTGTATACATTATGTAAATTTGATGATTAAACTGTAATATTAATATTATATAGATACATACAAATAATATGTTAACATTAGCTGTTTTGTGTATCGTTTTGTGAACGCGATTGACAGTACCTTAAGGAAGTTCTGGGAATGAGGAGTATTAAACAAAAATAACTTAGTAAGTCTCATAGTTAACTTTTACCTTATGAAGGTCCAAATAAAGATATTATAATATGCGGAACATATTTAATCACTGTATTGTATTTTACATAGCGCATTCTGGTGATAGTATGTACGTTTATGTTCTGGCAAATTGTACTTTTATAAAACAATATATAAATATTACATGTCTGACAGGGTGACAGTAAATTTGTCAACTTGAGGAAATACTGTCAACCGAGGCGAAGCCGTGGTTGACAGTATTTTTCCGAAAGTTGACAAATTTACTGTCACCCTGCCAGACATGTAATATTTATTTTATTATACCGAAAAAAACTATTCAAACATGTACAATGTATATGAACCATGAACATTTTTTTATTATTATTGTGATAACATGCATCGGAACGACAACCCATTGGTAATTACAACAATAACCAACTTACACGTCGATTATTTCGATTCTAACACGATTTTATTTATAAGTCATCCGCGACTTATTTAGTAAGGTTATACATGAAAACTGTATTAAACAAGAATCTAACTATACTTCTTTAACTTTTCCGCGAAAACGTGACGTCACCACAAAAATCAAAATGAAATGACGTCGACTTCATTCATGTGGACAATCAATGTGACGTCATACAATTTGTAAACATAAACAAAATGCATGCGCGAATAAGACAGTATAATTTTTTTATCATTCCGCACGTGATTGCTAAGGTAGCGGGCGACAGTATTTTTTGGACAGTAATTTTTTTCCCGCTGGGTCTGACAGTATTTCTATGTCACGATGGCCTATGGGAGTTTAGCATTGTGAATAAAAGTGAGGTATAATAATGTGACCTGTCTGCATATATCTTGGAGGTCGTGAGTGCGCCGTGCAAAGGCCGATATGTTGAAACTGGGATGTAATGGTTCAGCGACATTAAGAGAGCTATTTCATTAGCGATAGTAATAACGTGAGTACGCGATAGTTATCACGTGCACACACGATAGTTATTATGTAAGTTACGCTATTATAACGTGCGCTCTTGATAGTATTACATACCCAGGCGATAGTATTAATCATGGTCGCAATAAAATTACGAGCGCACNAAATAAATCAAAGGTATACGTTTCTCTATGGCAATTACGTTCTGTATACTTCGGCACTAACTGATTGTTTATTGGTCGAATTATAATTACATACTATTGTTTGGTCTTCACTTGTAATTCAATTGCATTAAATATGAGACATGCGTTTTTTAGAGGGAGTTCAAGCCCATATGCTTAACAATACAACATTCAATATTACAAAAGACGCAAGGCAGTCACCTCCACATTTTCTCAAGCTACGGAAATAGCTTGTTGCATTAGTGTTGGAGCATGCGACAGGCTTGAACATAGTCGCCGACATTCTTTAAGAACTCAGAGTTTTGGAGCGTTTCGTCATGATCAAAGTTTTACAAGTATTTGTTTTCAATTAACTCCAAGAAAAGGGCGACGCTAACAAAGGAATCAGTCACACTACAAAAACATTCTTGCGTAGCTAAATAAAACGGGGAGTAACCTTGTGAATATTAATATAATTAAAAAGAAATGTATTTGTTTACATTAAAGAATATGCACTTGTTCTTTTAAATATATTTTTATAGATAATGTATAGAATATGATATGATTATGCGCGAAATATGTATATTTTTAATTTCTTTTTAAAAAAACAAACGGTTCTTCCAAAAATGGAAAATATAATTTGCATTGTATCGCACTGGGTTGCCCAAGAATCAATGTTTTTTTATCTCCAGGCATGTAAACTGGTATAATTAAAATACGCTTTGCAAATCAAGATTACTATTACCAACTGAATTCCTACGCATTAATCTGATGACTCGGACATAGTCTTAACAAGTAAATTGCGTGAACAAATGGAAGAGTTGCTCTGTAAAAATTATCATAAAAGTAAGCAAATGCAGATTTTGAACCCATTTTTAAAAAAGCATACTTTACTACTTAGGTAATCTTTTGCAATAAAACTGTTTAAGGATATTCTTTTCAGGCCTGACTCGAAGCCGGGTAGCCGTTTTTTTAAATCTGCAGCGCATACTATTCAACCATTCTTGTTTGATCATTGTAGTCGACTCCTGTTTATGTGACTACAATTTGGAAATAAGTAAACTAACATGTTTTGGCTGGGAATAATGTTAATAATAGGGTAAAAAATAATGATATAATTACTTGAAGTACACATATTCTCCATTTAAAATAAGATATATTATTCTTAATCACTGTGTTTGCGGATACGTATTTGAATAATGTATATAACATGCCCATCATTTGTATTATGTTGCTCTGCTGATGTCGTTCTAGCTGCGAGTTTCTATCGGATATGAATCAACTGCCTGCCAGTCGAAAGGCCCGTTATTTGACAATGAACAGACTTTGCGCCCGTACTTCAAACGATCATATGAAGCAGGAAACCTGAAAGGAGGGATTACAACTTACATCCCATTTACAACATCAGACCACCATGACATGTACGAATCCAGAAATCATTTTTAAAAAGGGCGACAACTTTTCAATCAAACTTGCGGATATAGTAAACTGGTAAAAAATAAAATTTACCATTTTTAGCAATATAAAACATATGAATTGTTTATAGAACTTTATGGTTTAGCAATATGAGGTTAAGAGCGTTATTTGTAACGTGTTCTTTCAGAATACTTACATCAGGTCCTCGATATATGACATTCACAATCGAAAGAAATATAACTCTCGTAACAAATGGTTTGTGGAATGACGTGCATGATTACAAGATGAAGGGTATTCACCAAGTTTGTGGCATGGTGTACTCCGACGACGGGTAATTAAACTTCGGAATTTCAATTTGAATTTAATTATGTAAATAGCAAAAACACTTGTCTTCGTAATTGTAGTTTAAAATTATCAAATATTCACAAATGTTATCACAACATATACCTAAATAAGTATGTTTCTCTTTCAGACTCCCCGGTGAAAGCCGATGCGTCATCCTTTTAATATCAGGTATTTGAGTAAGACTTAGTTTGGACTTATTTACTTTGCACCAATTAAGAAATAATTAGTACAGAAATAATTCAATTCAACAGTCAAAACATCTGGCCCTGATTTATTAATTAAACAGTTGTATATTTCAATTATAAAATGTTTTGCATCGTGTTACAGAGCCCGATGAATGCAACGTGACTAAGAATCCTTGTGGGGAAGGCGGTATCTGTGGCAACTTCTTTGAACACTACACTTGCAGCTACGAATCTATAAATATAACGTACATCAAATCCCTGAATGAAAATTGTAACTCAGGTAAATCTAATAAATGTTGTATAATCTGTTATGCTGAAAATGTTTTTTTGTCCTCTTTGCAGAAGGGCTTCGCATTGTCAAAATGATAACGTTGAAACAAACGCACGTTAACGATCGAATAGGACCTCGTATGGGGACACAAAATACCGTTTACATTTCAGTAATTCACGAATATTATAACTTATGACTATATCAATATTAAGGCATAGCTGAACAATGCAACGGATGTTATAGTATACGCCCATGTAAATCTCTATGCGACTCGGTAGTTTATATTGACGTACGTGTCCGTTGACGTGTGGATGAGTAAAAAGTTGTTTGGGCAATACCGATCAAAATCAAGAATAAAGTATAATTCTTATGAAAACGTAATTACAAGTAAAACAATTACTTTGATGGTGATGTTATGACTTTACAACCTACCTTATCATAAAGTTTAATTTAAACTGTTACAAGTCTAGCTTGAGAAATAATGTCGCGTGGCAGTTTCTTACGCGACATGTTCACGTATATCAATCAAGGTTTTAAGCATGCATCTAACAAAATCACAAACACATGGGGTGTATTAATACTGTAAACAAATAAGTAAACAGTTAAAAAATATGAATAAACAATTCTTGCATATAACTGCCTAACATTGTTTCTAGCCGCATAGACAGACATTTTGAAATGAAAATATACTACAAATACGATATTTATATCATTAATTGTTTCTTCAGGTACAACAATTGAGAAGGGAGACAACGGCCTCAAGATCGGCCTCCCCGTTGGTCTATCTCTGCTGCTGCTGCCCATTCTCATCGCAGTGACGCTCTACCTGAAGCACAAATGGTCGAAGAAAATGCAGAGAGTCGATGTGGGAGAAGAGACCTCTGTATTGGCTGTAGCGAGAAAAGTTTTTCGAATTAAATAAAAGCATACGTTTTGAAGTTATTTTCTTTCAAATTACAACACTGTATGGGTGAATCCAATATCCGTGCCAGAATTCATTGCTTGACTTTCGTTTGAGACGATGAAAGGAGATCACACGTACTGGGAACAAATAACTTATGCATACGTGGGTTAACTCGATGTGTATAACTCCACCAGATCATTTTTACAACGAATACATAAATTAAGATGTTTTGCTTCAAGCTCTCTATTGTTTGCATGCTGATACAATTTAAAGTTATTTTTCTTTTAAAGTGCATGTTATAAGTAACATTTTGCGATTGCATATAGTTGTTTTGTGTTCGTTTTTTATAGGGGAAATATTATCAGTATGGTTATTACTTGTTTACCTTAATACAAATAAAGACGCCCTTATTTGTCTGTGTTACATATATTTTATATATTTCTTTAAGCGAGTATAAGATAATAAAAAATCGAATAAGTATGATTATTACTTTGACCGTCATACAAATAAAAACTCAGGTTCTTCTTTGTAACTTATATTTGATATATTTACACTGAGTGATTATGAGAATCTATAAACTGCAAAACCACTTCAGATTATTTACATAACATTGTATGATTCTCAATAGTATCGGTAGTTGTGTATCGAATAAGGAGATGTTAATGCAATGGTGTTTGAAATAGCACTTTATTGTGTATTATTTGATAATGATACAAAGATACGACTTGATCAAAAATATCAAACATATAATTAACTTGAGGCTTCTACGAACTATTTTTATATTTTTGTTTTTTATTCTGAAGAATTTTTAAGTATTTTATACCATATTCACTTGCAAAAACGTTACAAAATCAAATATTTGCTACACATTTCTGGAATGATATAGTTGTTACCATTTTGTTTTAACGGAAAAATGGTATTGTGTTGGAAAACACAGTTAAATTAAAAAATAATCTGTGAACGTCAGTTATAAGAAAAAATGTATTTTTCATAAGGAAAAAGAAATAAAGAATTAAACGTCAACAAAGTAGTGCAAGCCCTTCATCAGTATCATGTTACACACTGTTAATATGCATCTATCATACGGTCGCTGTATCGTTACTCAGCAGCCATACCAGTTTATATAATTGAAATACTGGTACCCATTTAAAAATAAAAAAATATGGTTATGTGACAGTCTTTCAACATAAGACTAGTTTAGTTTTTTGTTAATTTATGTCTGTCTCCAAACGGTAAATGACACATATTACATAGAAAAGTAGCCATTATAAAATGTGGCAGTCGTGTGGTTTTTTTAATTCATCGACAATAATTTAAGCCCTGGGTTTTTGACAAAACGGCTAAAAGCTAAAACTCGATTGCAGTTCCAATATAATTTAATTATTAAAGAAAGAAATATTGATATTCCATAACGGCATAAAAATACATTTTCTAAAACAAAATATAATTTCAAGTCATCCACATTTCAATGCACAGATCATTTTTGCCCGGTGTACTAGTAACTGATATTCTATCACCTCTTTGTAAAAGTCGTCTGGATAAACTGTCGTAAAATTTACATCAATAGCGTACCAATAATGATTGTATTTGTTAATACACGTGCACAACTAATATGTACGAAGTGAACCTATTCAAATTTCAAAATGAATTCAGCTTATCTATTTGAAAGAAGGCATTTACCCCACTTGTAATATTTCACATATGTTAAATCCGATAACGACTTACTTTTACTTTTATTCCTCAATATACAAGATACAGAGATCGAAACACAATATTACTATATATGAACAAGGGTTCAGGTAAATACAAACATAATAAGTAAGTAGTATTTAGTAAAATCGCGGTGCTTTGTTAGTTTTTGTTACTTAGAAGAGTCTCCAAGTCTACAGTGATGTCCCAGATACTAGCCACAAAATGGCCGTAAAAGCAGGATTAGTATTGGTCAATTACTCGGGTTTCTGATGATATATATGCTGCATTACTCCAGAATTATTCTAATTGCACCAATACTGCGTTTAATTGTCTGTTTCAAGACGTTAATCGCATCTGTAATCATTTGTTATATGTAATATTGTGCTGTATGTTTGTCCTGTATCACATATGCAATCAGTCACTGGCCTAAAACGACTAGCGGGTGTTTACAAGAAGTATTCTTCTGATAATGATTCTGGAGTTTCATTATTTCAATATATGTAAAGATTGCGCACCTTGTGTACAAGGTTCAATTATGTACAATATATAGATGCAATGTTTGGACATTTTTCAACATGGCTGCTACTCGATCATTTTTGCTTGGGAATGCATGGCTTTGATTCCGGATCAGATGGACGAGGCTCAGTACAAGGTACGTACACATGTCCCTTATGATTTTTGCCTGCCATTTCATTGCTGAGAGGATGTACGATGTCGACTTTAATGTTTATTATACCAAATGTATAGCACCAGACACCAAGTCGCATTTATTGTTTTATGCCAGAACCGAGTAATGGGGATCATACATTGCAAATATCGTTCACAAGGTTAGAGGCAGGCATTAAGTTGAACTCCCGGTCGTTTGTAATCATATTGTTGATTCTTGTACGGTTTAAACTCAATACTAATTATTATAACAATACTGTTTTGGTTTAAGTATAAAGACAGGTAGCATATTGGTATAAGCAATGTTCAAGTGAATCGTGTGTTAGTAGCACTTACCACCCCTAACTCACATGGCTCTAGTGTGCCACGAAGCTACGTTAGTTGGCTACGTAAGCCAGTTAAGCTACGAAGCAAAACTTTTGTGAATATGAGAATATCTGTGAATATGTGCTTAGAAAGATAATTTGGATATGGCTAATATACTAATGTACATAAAATAGTATGATTTTAGGAATGTTATTTTCGATGACGGCAATAGCGAATTTGTAATCCGAAATACTGTTGCCCAAGGAGATATCTATTTAATTTGTTGAATCAGCCACCCCCCATTAATTTTGCTTTCAATGTTCTTATCAAGATGAATTTATCAGTCTTCAATAAACATCTTAAAAACTCCGATCAGCCTTTTTTGGTAATACCTGATAATTATAGCGAGTGATAATGCTGTGCGGGTATTATAATAATTGACTGCTCCGTATAATGTGACTGACTGCATACCCCACCCGCGTCCCCACCGCCCACCCCGTCATCCCTCCCTCACCTCATTTTTCGCAAACCATGTGTTTTTGTCGAAAATATCGAAATATATATTACATTCATAGCAATGTTATGACATCCAAACGTTCACAAATGCTTCAAATAAGTTTATATTGTTGAAAGGAAGGATACGTATATGAGTGAATATAAAACAATTGCATCGTGATGTCTAAATAGCATTTCGGCAAAAACACAGAGTTTCACCTTAAAGCGGAAAACTAGTAGAATCGAGTTATTTATCTCTGATAAAATCCTTGGCGCCTGAAAACGACCGAGTGATTATTTATTGCAGTATCTCAGACACCAATACAATATAAACGAACTAGGAAACGCAGAAACTTTTTACGATTAAACAGTCGGAACCCGAGAAAACATGATTTGAAGCGCAAGTTGTAATCACCTTAATTAACACAAGTCTTGGTCGATGAACGTGCCGATGGAATTCTCGTTTATGGTTGGATAAAAGTATTATATTATATTGTTCAAATATAGACTTATTTTGTTTCCAATATCCTGCGATTATATATTACACAACCAATACTAACGAGGCGACTATATATATAAGCACATACTCGTTTTTATTATAAGACTTATTAATTAAAGAGTGTGAAAACCCTTCAAATACCTTCATGTATCTTGGTAAAACAAACAAAACCAACTCCGTGTTAAAATGGTTAATTATTATTTAATTTAATTGTACTTTCGTTAGGGTACCAGGAAAACACTCACATGTTAGACATTTGCGTTTCATAGTGATCTATAACGATTAAGTGAACGTTTATTACAATATAAGTACAAAGACAGAATGATAACAACCGAATATATATAGCATCAGAAATTCGTACGGAGCTTATTATTTGACAGAGGTGCTTCAACCGGCATCATATTATGCCGTTTGATTATGGCGTCATCGTCGTTCACAAACAAATGCGTGTGAAGTTGCATCTGAATTTACGAATTGATATGTTCTAATTAATTAACGCAAATTACCTTGAATATGGGAATTATGAAACTAAAGGAAAATTATCAGAGGAGACATTTTTTAACATCCGCTAGTATTTAATATAAGGCATGTGAACGACCAATTACAAATACAAAACAGAACAACACATACAAAACAATATTAAACATATGCCTTTATCCCTTTGGAAAATGGTATGAATTACGTATTGAATATAATGGACACTCCTTATTAACCAAAAATATAATTTCCCAATTACAAAGCATATCGCTTACACTGATATCCGCACCCTGTTTGCGGTCGAAGCGACAAGCCCACACTCCGCGACAAGCCGCCTGTTACGTCCTCCAATAAGCCGCGTACTTCCTATTTACTACTCACTTCGGACGCTGAACAACACCACACTGCGAGTTTTACAGCAGGCATCGTATTTGGAAACGGTTTACGTCATGTGATGTGCAGGGTGCTTAAAATACAGATTGGAAACAACAACTTTCTTTCTTTTTGCGATATAAAGGACCTTTAGCAACAGGTTTCGATTGGACTTCTGATAAAGCGCTTCAATCGGATCGGTAAGTTTTTAATACTTATTGCTTAAAGCATTTGTGGAAATGGTATTATAACATTGTATGCTAATACAGACGTTTAATATATTATATAATAAATAATATTAATATCACATTTTAGGCATATTTATTCCGATGAAAATGTCATAATTGATTATGTTTTATATTATGGGCTGTTAAAATAAATATTATAGTAAGGATTTGCATAAGAATTTTAAATCAAAATCAGTTTAATATATTTATATAACAAATCGTAACGAACACAATTAAGACGACAATACTTTAAAATGATTATCATAACGGAAGTCACTGAATTCACTGTGCCTGAATTTCGAATTCAGTTGAAATTTATAATTTAATTACAACATGTATGGTACCAATTTTTTGATATTTCCAGGAATAAATATGCGCCTTTTGTTGGTCTTAATTTTATATTTTAATTAATATAGGACACATGACATTAAAAAATGGTATCGCATTGCCAACTGCAGATCTTTGCAAGTATACCTTAACAACATCTTGTGAAAGGCTTGGAATACACCATGTAATGTCCTCCAAATGACTCATAAAAGCAAGAATGTATACATTAACAAGCACAGTTACAACAAACTGCTAATTAATATTGCTATCTTTCATCTTAAAACCGGTCGGACTTATGCTCGATATAAAGGTCGTGAAGAAGATAGGACTAGACTGTGTTATTTATAAGATTTTAAAATGATAATGTACACATACTATGCACAATATTGATCTATATGAGTATGTACGTACAGATACGAACAAATGTACCAGTTTGTCTCTAGATCATAAGCTCTCTTATAAATGTGCGTTTTAGACATATTATGATTACAACTAAACTTGAATTATCATTCAACTTTAAATCCCAAAATATGATATGTATAGGACCATGGTGACACCTGTGTGAAAAGTTTGCTTTAAATGCTGATTCAAAATGCAAGAAAACGATTGCAAAAAAAATCTTTAGAATAAAAAACCCGTTTCATTTAATTCAGGTTTAGTCATTTGGTTACTTGGTTACTCATGAATGCAAAATATTTCAATGTGAAAGCAAACGAGCTGCATATTCAATTAAATTAAATGCATAGATAGTCGATGGCGCATTAAAATGCAGCACAAATGTATTAATTTAATCCCTCCTCCCACGCATGGAAAGAATTCATAATTTGATGGCCATGCAACACCGAAGATCAAGATGTATTTTGTAAACAGATGCATGGCGCGAATTAATTTTATCAACGGGTATATATTTTGTCTATATCCAAACACACAGCGCCAATATTAAAATATTCACTTAATATTACACGTACGGTGAACTAACAGTGAAATCTATGCCTGTTTTTATAAAAATTCTTAAGTCATTTTAACACTTTAATTGATATTAAGTACAAAACAATTATTCCTGTTTAGAATACGTGACTTTGGTAAACAAGGAATCACATGCTTAATATTTATATAATTTTGAAAGATAATCTAAAAAAGTCTAAATACATTTTCAAATTGCAAACTTAGGGAAGAGAAGAAAATGTGAATTTTTAGATTTGTCTGAAGTTTCCAATATCTAAAATGTTTTGTATAAATACCTGTTCATGATTCAACTGAATATCATAGCAAAACATTGCGTAGATAATATGTTTACTGACACACAATCTTATCAAAGTATGTACTATTTATCGAAGTGCACCGTTTAATATAAATATTATGTATTGATAATTTAAAGCTTTTAAATCGTAGCTTAACTTTTAAGCGCATGTCAATCAAATTGTCAATTTATTTTGCACTTTTGACCTTTGAACTTATTTCATACAAAGCGTTATAAAGCTTGATTAACACATGTTTGGCCATGCGAATATTTAATAGCGGGTATGTACAGTCATATTTTAGATCAACGGTCTGCAAATATCGCCTAATGAGTATTTCAAACCGCAGAAATAAGTGACCGAACAGGATGTTTATGTGTCTTCATTATCGTTAGCCAATAGTCTATAACTAAAGTAAATACAATACGCTTATAATTAATCCAACATGTTTAGTATTAGCAATAAAAACGTGTACCATTGATTGTGGTATTGTTATAACAGGTTAAAGTAATATCAGTATAACCAAACATTTATTTAATTAAAAAATGCCATAAATTCAAAACAACTGACAAAGTACATAATCCATTTCAATAAACTAGGGAATTCATTTTGAAAAAAGTTTTTTTTCGATTTAGAGAACCTTTTTACAGTTTACTGCAGACTTAATGTAAGACATTCAGAGTTATTCGTGTGCCTATCTTTTATTTAATATTTTCAGATCATGTTTAAAGTTTAAAAACAATTCCGTTGATGGTATATTAAATACCGTTGTAAATGTCACTATCAAGAATATTATCCGATGAAGAGGTATTGCAATTAACATGATACAATGTGCGGGGGGAAACACTACCCAACACATGGGTAACTGCGACAAAAATAGTTGATCTCCGAAGAGAATAAATCGCAATGTTACCTTAGTATACATTTGTTCATGAATATATAATATATATTTTCCGACACTTTCCGCCTTAACTGGAGTATTGTCACGAAGAGTCTTCCTTCAAACGAAAAAAAACAATAAAAGAGTAAAGTGTCATCCTTGATTAGCCTGTGCGGACTACACATGATAATCTGTGACGACACTTTACGCACATGCATTAAACCCCTTTTTCACAGAGCGAGGCTCATATTTATTCGTTTAGAACAATTATATTAATTAAGATAGTATTGTATAGTTAAATATAGAATTAGTTTTTTTACTTTCAAATATTCATTTGCATATTTCTAAATTAATATAATTATGATGCAATATTTTGCAAACATTGTCTTATGTATACAACTGTAAATTCCGTCAAGCTCTTTTCTAAAGCGAAAAACAACATAAACTTTGGCATATTAAAGTTAGATAAATCGAGAACCACAACTTTATTTGATTATAGTATTTAATTTAATCTTTGATTCAAATGTCAACCTATGAATATGACTTGAATTTTCAGTCATAATGAAACAGAAAATGCCGAATGTCAACATCTCTTTGGAATAACTGATATCATAATTCGGGGTAAACTCGGATTTTTGTGTTAATATTGCTTAAATATAGCCTTTGTTTAAATGAATTAAAAAAAATGTTAACCAATCATGTTTTTGTCATGGAATCTACTATATTTGCTATCAAAATAGTGTTTTGCTAATTTAATGCTTAACTTAATGGATATCAAAACCAAAAATACCGGTTTTGAAAAAGCAACACATATTTTACTTTGAAAACTCGACGCAACCTGTAATTTACTTTGTTTAATGGACCGATTTCAAGTAGAATATGCCTTTTGGAATGAAACATTGTAACTTATTTTGCAAACATTTAGACAGTTGTGTAGCTTTTAGCCCTTAATAGCATACAATTATAGCTGACTGTGCAGGCAATTGTCTAGAAGCGAATGTCAAAATATTGCATTTGTTCCTAAGTTCATACGCGTATTTAAACATTTAAGAGTAAACTAAAGGTTTAATTGTTGATAATGGTATTTTAGGGATTCATCTATGACTTAAGAAATGTGAAAATTAGATTATTCGATTTTGAGAAATTAATCTACAGTTTACAGCAGATTAAATGTTAGAAATTCAGAATTTTTCCTTTGCCTTGTTTGTCATTTTATACTTTCACAACGTGTTTAAAGTTTAAAACAATATACGATGATTTTATATTAAATACCGTTGTAAATGTCACTATCAAGAATATGAATTAATAATTCATAAAACTAGAATCCATGTATTTTCACATGTTTAAGTTCCCCATCATTCTATTGTAATTAATTTGTACAAAACACATGTAAAGCTTCCGCCTTCTACAGTCACGTGCTGGATCTCAAAACTTCGATTATAATCGGATTACAGTAATTATCTCGCTGTGTCGTGAGAACACACGCTTTCCTTTACTTGTCTCGTGGGAGAGACTGAAACCTTTAATAGATTATTCAAACCATGTTTCAAACAATATATTTTGGTTACTGGCAACCGCTGTCGTAACGATATAATACGTATACATGTATGGAATCATTTTAATAAAAGTGCGTGTTAATAAGATAATTGCATTGTTGCGGTTAATTAACACTGGTTATCATTGTATGTCAAACAAAGAAAACACACGAATAGCCATGTGAAATGTTCCTAATAATTTCAATTGTTTTTCGTCCCATGGTGTATTTTACCTTAGCATATAATTAACGTATTTTAGTATGCGGAAAACAATCGCCCTTCTATTAGGGCCTGCCTTTAATAGGTTAACTGATCTCATCGTATATGACAAACATGAGTCAGTATGAATAAATACTAATTAAAAGCTGCCGTAATCCACCCCATTTCCCATGTGCTTTTTAAAGAAATGACCACACATTTGTTATCAAAAAAATATTTAATAATAGAAATATTTATGACAGACAATAGGTTTAGATTCTCAGTTAAATTTGTAATATCATATATGAAATTGTAGGATTTATGACAAAAGTCAATCAAAATATGTGTATAAGCCACCCCCCCCCACCGCCACAAAAAAAATATGTAACGTTTATAAATCTTACAATTTTTTCGATTTATCGTATTCCACAACAGCTAAATTTATAGATAACAACCAAGCATATGTTATAGTTGTTGAATTGTTTATACTTGTAATGACAAATAAATAACCTTGTTATTGATGCATATTTGCGAGAAAGGTCAAACTATGACTTCTCTGATTCGGAAACTGATTTACTTAAGTTAATTAAAACATATTGTATTTCACGAACAAATATGGTATACATTTGCATATATACCAGCACGTGACTGTAGGCGGCACGTTTACATATACTTAACTAAACTCAACTCAATTTATTCAATAATAAGGCCTCCGGCCCATAATATATAGGCAACAATATAAAATCATGTACATCCCTCGATCAACATTTTGTTTAGAAATGATTTGGTGAACATAAGCACAAACATTGCGAATAGTTCTTTTACAACTGGAGCTCATTAATGAATAAAAGTCATTCAGTTCTAATCCTCTGTCATACCAGTTAAAAAGATAGCGTTAACGAATATCACTATACCTTATACAATGGAAGAATGCATGAAATTCACAGTCAAGAAATGCAATATAACTATCGTTTAAGCAATATCTACAACTTCTTTGCTCTCGGTCAATATTAATGGTTCTACCTACCTCTTTTCTAAGTTTATGATTGGAACATCTTAATTTTGAAAAGGATTTCTTATAAATAAAATGCATATCCATAACTAAATACCTTTCACCATTAAGAAGAGCTTTAACATGTTTATTATGATAACATCTACTGGAATCATTTATATCACTATGCCAATTCTGGGTATAGCAGTATATAAGTCTTTGTTTAAACATACCAATAAATACATCAATATTTCCAATTTCCTGAGAGATCCAGCCATACCCAAAACCATGCTCGTATAACAATGTTTTAACGTTTTAGCCCAATTACATCATCCACAGTCATCATGTGATTTTAACATAATATAGCACTGGCGTGAGTATCTGTTATTTGACAGTATAAGCAACTTACACCAATATTTTATGCAATTTGTTATATAAAATACACAAAGTGGTATCCTGCCACATTCTCCCAGAGCAACCGAGTTATTTGTTGTTCTATTAACAAAAGATATCTTTTACAATTGTATTTGCATAGCAATAACTCCATACCTGTGAGGCATAGCATAATGCTGGTTTAACAAGAGTACCAAATAATTTAAAATACTCATTTATAGGGAAATATCCAAAAGATTTTTGATTTTGATTATTTGGCCATATTGACTTTTTGGCCTCAATAGATAATTTAGTATGTGTTGAGGACCAGGACACAGTAGGAGTAAAATAAACACCCATTTATTTGTAAAAAGGTACAACATTAATTGGTGATCCACGATAGCATCATGACTCGTAATTTCTAAGGCCGCCGCAATAACGGAAGACTATAATCTCCGTTTTATCTCAGTTCAGTTCCATTCCTGTATTTTGACAAAAGCATCAATTATATGAATTTGTTGCTGTAATTTAGCGGTTGTTTCCGCAAGTTAGCAATGTCATCTGCAAACATAAGGCAATAAATATCATTTATATCATTGGTTATAAATATTCCTGTACCACATGAGTGCCGTAAAGACTCTGCGAGTTTGTTTATAAAAAGTGCAAATATAGTTGGGCTTCTTACGTCTTCTTGTTTTGTGCCAATATTACAGGGGAAGTAATCAGTAGTTTTATAGTCACACGTTTAATCTTTGAGATTAGCATCGGCGTTCCTATTAGTATAACTACTATTAACCTTTACGCATGAAAAAAGGTCTTTATGCATAGCCTTGAGGATGCGTAAGAACTTTCCATAACGACCTTTGTTATGTAATACCTCAAATAATTTAACACGGTTGATTTTGTCAAATGCTTTTTTGAAATCGACGTATAAACAATAGAATATACCGCCTTGTTTAGATAAGTACTTTTGTGCCATAGCCTGAAGACAAAATATATTGTCTACTGACGAATACCCTTGCCGGAAGCCGGCCTGCGATTCGTCTAATTTATTATGATTACAGTTACAACTGAGTAACGTTGATTAGAACGAAAAACAAAATCTTATAGGGTTCTTCTCCATACGCAGTAATTGCATGCAAGTGTGTAGCATTTCTTTAGGTAGCAGGCATGTATTTAAAAAGAACAATATATACAAAAGATTAACAATTGACGTAAATGTATGTTATGTAGAAAGAAAGAGTAGGTTCAGCAAGGTTGATGAAATACATGTTAAGACACATCAGACAGAAGAAAATGCAACGCGAAACTGTTGAAAAAAAAAGACAAGAAAGTTGTTTGCCTTGACAATTCAATATAGTTCGTTAGTTTGCTCATGTTATTGAATCACACATGCTGTCTAGGGGCGCTAGAGAAGCCAAATACAATCGTCTGAGTTTTGTATAAGCTTATAATTGTGAAAAAAATACAACCAGACAAGTTACGGCGCATGTAATTCAAGTATTCAACACTCAAGCGTTACAAAGGATGATGTAAGTTTATTGCAAGTGGATAATCTGGCTTTAGTCCCAGTACGGGAAATACATGTTAAGACCAATGGTCAATTGGGTGTATGGCTCGAAGATTGCGCTTATTAGCCAAACATCACATGGTGTCCAATAATGTGGGTGTTCAAGCTTCCAGTGCAAAACTTATGGGTCTGGTAGAAGAATGATATCAAGTTTAGAAAAAAATAGTTCTTTTTTAACGATTTGATTTTTTTTTTCTGTAATACCAAACACATGTGCGATAACATATAAAGTCCTTATGGCATTGTATTTTATATATTATAATAGTATTTTTGAAATAAATGATTTATTAAGTCTGTAGTATTCAAGTTTAAATAATAAGCAACATACGCTTCAAACGAAATTTATAATCACGGACACGGTTATAGTCACCCCGTAATTTATATGCAAACGTTGTTTGGTGCAACGATATACCAACAATGTTATTCGACACAAAACGTGTTTGGGAACAGGTAAAACATATAGAACATTTTTTTTCATCCAGATGTGTATAAAGTACCAAAATCATGTGCGCGTTGAAAGTCGTGTAATGTTGTATTTATTTTACAACGTGTTTTTAAAGCCTAGAACGTATCTCCGTTTTATTTCACATTATTCACATTTATGTCAACTCCTGACAAAACTGTTACGTGGAAGATCTAGTACATTTCTTGTTTCGAAAGCGATTTTAAATTAAAACGTGTCCGTGTCATTCTCTTTATAAGCAGCAATACACCAATTGTGTATAATTGTAAATGACTAGCGTTGTTTGATGTACACGATGGGTTGCGTATCACATATATTACTACTACCAGTCTTTTTTCTGCATAATTTTAAGTTCACCATTTTCGTTATTGGCCGTATTCGGAATCCAACTAAATTCTAGGAACAAGCGGCAATCTTATATTGTTGTATGCACTTGCGAAATATAGATATTCGCATATTGAAAACATATATGAGGTTACTTCATTTTGAATGGCGCTAGATAACTTCACATATTGAGATCATTTTCGTTTGTATAAAAAAGCGAAATAACTAGTGATCACAGAGTTCCAAATAACAACTTTTCAAAATGTATGTTAGAATTTAGATTTTAATAGGATTGGTCTACGCATGGGTATGTAAACTTCATGTGCACGCAAAAGTCTATTAAAATGGAAATTATCCGCGTAATTCTATTAAGGAAGCATAACAAGTGTGTGTCATTTTAAGGCTTTATTTTGTATACCATGTCACATCGATATTTGTACCTGAACAAGTTTGCTCTTATTGGGATCTTAAAGTTTACTTTCATTCTATTGCAAAATTTAGTTTGCGATTTCATTTAAAGTCAATTGGTTCACATATATACACACGAGTCATTACCCATGTCAATTTGTTTTGCAATCGCCATACTAACGTAGTTGGTTCTACGTGCGTCAAGCAATACACCTTCGTTAATCACTAATTGGCTCAAACAGGGTGACATGAACATCTGCAATTCAAACGGAAACAGAGGAAATTCTTGTCCACGAAATTAGCCCGAATCGATGCCTCATGATACTTGTTACTTAAACCAGCATGAGATCAAATCGATATAATGATTCTTTATTTCACATATCACAATGTTCATTATCGCACACAATTTGAAAAGGAGACTTTCTATTAGTTTATAGTGCATTCTTGTTCTAGTTTAACTAGGAAAATACTTCTACAAACTAACCATTATTTTACAATTGAATATAGAGAAAAAAAGGAACTCCATACTTATTATCATGAGATGATTTCTTGTTAATATCATCAGGTCTTAAATTAAAGTCAAGTGACCAATGAACCTTACCGAATATACGCCATAGCATAAAGCATAAAACAGATTTAGTTATCAACATACTTTTGAAGCCAACATAGGTTTTCATGTATTCGATGATTCACAAATATATCAGTAAATTTAGATACATGCGTCATTGGCATTTGAGTGCAAACACTTCGTACAAGTCGCACGTACCCGGTTCGAGATAGTAGAAGATTTGTAAGTTTATTAAACATTCTGCCTTGCGCCAATAATAATCTTCATAAAAAACCGCTATAGAAATTGACAAATGCAATAACACGGGAAACATTAATATAAAATATTATGGATATCAGTTCTTTCATGTGAAATCCCTATTAGCAAAACATCTGCTTTAGCTGACAGAAGAAATGATTGTTGGAAATCGTTTTGCGTCATGTCTGTATTGAGGGTATTATTTATTTCGTACCACATATTTTTTTTTTTCATCCAAGTTATGATAATCCTGTTACTTGACAAAGTTGCGTACGCCCCAGCAAGGTTAATGCGCCTTGTGTCATGAGATAAACTTCAGTTCACTGTATGTCATTGTATGTCACGCATAGACATGACAATTAATTAAGTGTATAGGGTACTAAGCGAAGATATTAATTGCAGATCAATGCAATAACAATTACTACTCGATGCATTTCGTTCTGAATCCTCGGATCATCAATCCGACATTACATGCATTTTAATTCACACCTTTTACATATAAATCAATGTAAACATGAACAATCATTAAACATTATCTCGTTTTATATCAAATAACAAAATTGCTCCATCAAAAACTATTGCAAATACAAATGGTCAAAGTCGTGCTTCGGAACAATTTATGGTATTTGTTTATACATGTACTCAATATCAAACTGCGCACATTGTGAATTGCGTGCGCAGTTAATCAAACAACGTATTTATTTGTTCATACATTGGCCCAAGTTTGAAAAGGATTTTCTACTAGAATAATTGAAGTGTACAGATTTCATTTGACCTTTATCGCATTTAGTTTTGCTGTTATTTCTCTCTCCATCTGTCAGAAGTTTGTTAAGTTATTATATAGTTTTATCATGACAAGACTAGCGCAATTGCGTGCTTTATGAAGTATTGGAAACTCCCAAACGGGATGTCATATTGGACTGTGTGAGAGAATGCCCCACGTCTAACAGAATTAGAACATCTCTTGATGTTAACATAGATAAAAAAAGTGGTTACACTTTTATGTTTCCATTGCCGGTCGTAAACAGCCCATTTGTAAGACGTTTTACCATATACATCTTTATGATGTAGGAACACATGTTGTGTTATTACAAATGTTTATATGTCATGGAAAGTTTTGTGAATCACATGTACGTAGTTCAAATGCTATGGCGGTTTGACCGTACTTGTGTGTAAATTTATTTAGCGAACAATAAAAAAATTGAAGTAAGAAACACGAAACAAACGACTGATGCTGTCTTAAACATCACAGTGCATATTATATTGTGTAAATTAAGTTAAATGTAGTTACGCATACTTAGCAAACACACTGCTTTGTAAGAGCGAGTTAAAATCTGCATTTGTTTTGGGGTATTTATTTACCATTTATGCCAGGTCACACAATCAATGAGAGCGAGACAATCCCAAAATCGCAGGTTATTAATAGACGCGCATAAATACATCGTATGACGTAAACGGTCTGGTTGGAAAACTGGTGTCGTGTCTAAAAATAGGCGGGGATTTCTTTATGTCGCTTGGAGCGCTACGTATATTTACGATTCATAACTAAAACGAAGTCTCATTACCCTGCCGTTGAATACGGAAACGGATATTACACTGTATAAAACGAAATTCATAATCAGTAGCAAGTTTTGTATATCGAAAGTACACATGTATTTTAGTCTGATTATCTATGATAAAGAGCCATTATGGTGAAGTACACGATACCCAATTATATAAATATTAATGCAGTTTTACTTACATTGCGCCTTCTATTATGTTACAGATACACAGAAGCTACAGACGATTCTACGCTAACAACTATGCAGGTATGTGAATGAAAAGGTATAANAATTTATGGTATTTGTGTACACTCAATATCGAATTGTGCACGGGTTTCATTTGACCTTTACCGCATCAAGTTTTGCTGTTATTTCCCACTCCATCTTTCAAAAGTTTAAGTCTGTTAAGTTATTCTGTATTTTTATCAGGACACGCTTATCGCAATAGCGTGCTTTATGGAGTCCCAAACGTGTTGTAATATTGGCCTGTGTGAGAGAATGCCCCACGTCTAACAGAATAATAATTAACCCTGGTCGTTAACATAATAAAAAAGTGGTTACTATTGTATTCTGCCTTTTCCGGTCGTACACAGTCCATTGTTAACACGTTCTACCTTGTATACGTCTCTATGATATAGGAACGAATGCAGCGTTATTTCAAATTAACATTCACACGAAACACAAACACATGTTTATTTCGTGTTTAAGTAAATTGATCTTTGTTCGTAATGATGTATGTTTTGCAATTACTTCAAACGCATGCTGGTATTGTATATCTATGTAAATGACGATGAGCTGTACATGCTTAAGTCTAAATAAACTATTCAGTTCTGTTATTTTAAATATTTATACGTCTTAGAAAGTGTTATGAACCTTATGTTCGTAGTTCATATCAAATGATGACTGAACCGAACCTATGTGAAAACTAATACAGCAAACAATGAAGAGTATGTAGTATGAAACACAAAACAAACGACTAATGCCGTCTGAAAAAAATACAATCATTATTATATTCTGTCAATACACTACTTTGAAAGTATGAGTTAAAATCTGCATGCGTAATTGGGGTATTTATGTACCATTTATGCTTGGTAACACAATCATCCAGAGCGATACAATCCACAAATCGCAGGTTGTGCATAGACGCGCATGAATACTCCGTATGACGTATACGGTCTGGTAGGCAGTCTGGTTTCGTGTCTAGAAATAGAACGGGGGCTCTTTATGTCGCTTGAAGCATTAAGTAGTTTTGCGATACATAACACACGAACAAGTATCATTACCCTGCTGTTGAATAGGGAAACAGGTTTAACTTTGTATAACACGAAATTCATATCCAGTAGCAAGTTGTTGTTTTTTTATATCGAAAGTACACGTGTAAATGAGTCCGGTTATCTATGATAAAGAGCAGTTTTGGTTAATTACACGATACGATACCCCATTGTATAAATACTTAAACATAAAATTCTTACTTACATTGCACCATCCCTTATGTTACAGATACACAGAGGCGACAGACGATTCTAAGTCAACAACTATCATGACTATGCAGGTATGTGGATGAAAAAGTCTGCGATTATACTCAGAATATCTTGTTTAAGACGATCTCACACGATTATACAAAAAGTCATGTGTCGTTGTTTTTATTAGATAAGATTGTGTGTGTAAATTGGAACTTCTAAATTATTTTAGCGATATTTTGTTTGAGAGCTTATTATTCATTAAAGTTTCTCAATATGATAACTGTCCTATATATATTATTAAGTTCGCTCAAAGGAGAAGGATAACTGGCTTGCAAAAACCTCTATGTTTTTGGAGAACATTGTGTGTGAAATTAATTCCGTATTTTAATATCTTCATAAGACCGATCCTGGCATGGTATCGTTATGCATTCTTGATGTGTGGAAATTCATTTCAAGAAGCAACATTTGCAACAACATAATTGATTCTCGATTGATTGAAAGAAATTCGTCTACCGTGGGTCTCGTCCGATATGACAACAGCGCTATTCTTGATTAAATACAGATCATTAAACAAAGCCTCTGATTCAGATTCAATGCATATTCATTAATATCATAACTCGTTTTTATCATTACAGAAATCCCATTTCTCCAAGTCCGCCAACGTGAGCGCTTTGATTATTGTCTACGCGGCCGTCGCCCAAGCGATCTTAGAATACGCCTGTGACACAAGATCATCTAAGGTCACGTGTCTGCTGGGATGTTTATGTTGCTATGAGGCATATGGGGTCACATGTACAACATGGCGGCCTGCTGTCAGGAATGAAAAGACACACAAAAACCTTTTATAGACGACGGGCCTGCAAAATGCTCAGAAAAGTTCATCAAAGTGTCTTGGATGCGAAAGTTCGTAAAATGATTAGAACGTTCAGACGGAAACTGATTCGAAATTTCCGAAAATAGCGAATTAACTGCTTTTTCAGATGTTTGTTTGTTTCTGACAAAATAATAAATACGGTCACAAACACACATAGCGTTACTTATGAATTTAACACAACATTTCATAAATGATTTGTATGTATTAAAATGCAATATCTACGTCACTGATACATTAAGACTAAGTGTGTACATAAAAAAGTATTATATTATACACAAATCCTGTCTGTATCCGATAAATAATAAAATAGAAGTCTTTACTGTATGTATTTGTTAGATGTGATTGAAATTTTAAAAAAAATCACATCTATCCAGCGTTTCAGGAAAGCCAACTTACAATCAAAAACCTGTTCCTGTTTGTATATTCAAACTCATTCGGCAATGGTTATTATTGCTTAACGCAGAATGCCGCGTAATTAAATTTAATGTGGCGTGGTGAAGAGTGTCAATACCGGGGGGATTCATAGTTATGCTTTTATAAGGGCATGTCTAGCAAAGAAGGTATTCGACTTCTCATAAGTTTTTCTATAATTGTTTGTTAGGCAAACATAAATGGGCATTGCTTTGAAAAATTTAAAAATACCCATTTGCGTTTCGACTGTTTTGTAAAAAGGGTTTAAATACATGTTAACTATATAATATAAAAACTATTTAACGATATGTATAAGTGTCCATTAAATGTATACCATCATCTAAGTATAACTTGTAATAATGTATAATTCTACTGACACTTGATTCCTTTTTTAACAGATGGTGTTTAATTCAAATTTGTATAAGAAATCGTTCAAACAAAACCAAGGTTTGTGTTTTTTACTTTTAATGGCATGACTTAAGTAAAATGTTGAATGTATTAACGTCAAACCTGTTACTGCACTGTACTTACTTTTAACTCTCATTAAATGGTGTAAATCTTGCCCTGTTTATTTTGTCTCCCACTTTCGCGGCTTTATTAACTTCGCTGTTTACTCCGATTTATAACTGTTAGTTGTTTATCTATGGCATTGTGTTTGCCAATAGCTTTTCAAGATTTATCTGACTCTATTAAGCTTATTTTTTAATACAGATAAGTCAGTGTAAATAAACTTCGTTGTACACATAAGCAAGATAGAAATTGTGTTTACTAAATTGTGATTCACACGCTGCCTGACGTCGGCCTGGATTTCGGAAACAAAGTGGACCTTATATGTATGGACTGAATATACATTTACTTAGCTTACATTCAAAGCATAATACAATGCGTAAAGTAATTCCTAATCCATTATTGAAAAATATAAAAGCGTGTTCGCTTACGTGATATTCGTAATGTTTGTGATAATTCGGATTTTTCCCCGTTCAACACACATTATTTTCGCTTTATACACTTTATTACGATTCCGATTATGGTCGTATTCAAAATGCCACATTTTGATCGTTGTTTTTTTAAAGCTTTTTACATAACATTTCAGCCATTATATAGTTCACAACATTAGTTGAATTCATTATTCCATAAGCCATCAAACATTAAACAACAATTTCTGTATGATGTTAAGATTGAGAGTTGTTGTGTTTTATCAAATAAAATTTCTTTTTTACATGACACTTGTCCAAACAGGTGAACACACATTTGGTAAATACAAAATCAATTGACAATATGTGGCGTGTTCTGAGAAAACTGGGCAAAATGCTTGTGCGTAAATTGTCATCCCAGATTAGCCTGTGCAGTCCGCACAGGCTAATCAGGGACGACAATTTCCGCTTTTATGGAAATTTTTCGTTTAAATGATGTCTCTTCTTAGCGAAAATCTAGTTTAGGCGGAAAATGTCGTCCCGGATTGGCCTGTGCGGACTGCACAGGCTAATCTGGGATGACACTTTACGCACAAGCATTTTGTCCAGTTTTCTCAGAACACGCCACATATACCTAACTTTTTGACAAACATTGTATGGTAGTCAAAATTGTTACTTAAAAAACGTGCACTTACGCTATGGAATTCATTGATGATTAAATATAAGGATACAGCGGGGCAGTGTAACCGTCTTTGGAATTTTCACCTTCAATGTATAAGGCATTGAATATGAACATGGGTATACATCTACGAATTTTATGTTTTTTCTGCTTAGGATTTTTTTCTGCAGTTTTTTTTTAAGATTTAATTGAGAAACGACAAAGGCTACATAATATACACAAGAGCTACTAATAAATGCCATTTCTTAATATCTGTATTAGTACGTAAGGTGATATAGCTTATGAACATATAAATTATTAATTAAAATTGATAAGATTGAAAATAAAAAATATATATTAGCTTTGCCTATAACTATATTATTAAAATAATACTGCCCAAACTATCTTGAAGGCGACTTATACTGAGTATCGTATGCATATTCGTTAACTACATACACTGCGGGGACCAAAACACTTAACAAGAACAATTAGATTGAGGATTTTCCACCGAACGCATCAACAACTTTAAGTCCAACCTCCGCGCAGAGATTTGACTGGAACCAGCATAGCTGGATCAAATCCCTGCCGTCACAACCAACCACGTGATGATAGCCGAGCCACGTGATGCAATATTTAATGTCGTCTTACAGTATCAACGGCATAGATAACAATGTGTATACGCTGAAGAAGAAAGTGCCGGAGAATTGTTTCCTTTGTGAAAACAAAAGAGTTTTTATTTTAACCGGGAAAAAAAGAACCACATGATATTATACTGATCTAAAATCCTTGCCGTTATAACCAACCACGTCATAATAGCCGATCCACGTGGTGTCTTACAGTATCAACATTGTGTACACACGGGTCATCTATGTATAGAATGACAGTATCAACGGTTATTTTCAAATTTTTAAAAGGTTATTTTTACTTATTAAATTTAGGTAATTTATTTTTGTATTATGAACCTATTCAATATTTTTAAAATATAAAAGAAAATTATACTACTTATTATAAAATAATACTTTAACAAAATAAAATAACATCCTACCGAATCTGGAAGGATTTTCTTGTGATGGCAGAGGTTGTATGTGAGAGAAAGGAACGACAACTCTGCATGGAGATTGCTTTAAGTCTACACCATTTGTGAACAATTCCCAGTTTTAAAGCTTACAAACAACTGATTATGTTAATACCGACACAGCACATCATTTCCTTTGCGTATATTTTGAACAGCACCAGTACGAGAAATGTTGTGACGAAGGAAAACATAAAAAAAGATAAAATCAAATTAAAAGCTGTCTGTACCATAATTCAAATGACACTTATATCCAAGGATGCGAAAACTGTTTTATGACAGTAATTGACGTTAAGACTGGAATGCGGATTGTATTTTGTACGCAGTAAAACATTAATTACGAACCTTATATTATAAGTTAACTTTAGAACCTATGAACAGTGTCTTAATCGCCAGATATTGATCCGTTTCAATTAAAAGTCTTTTCAAAGAAAACATGATGAGATCATACACAGCCGTGTTAAAGGCTAAATGCATATAACAATGTATAGGACATATCGGTGTCATATAGTCATATCTGTCATATGGAGAAGAAGCAGCTATTAGATCAGGCTTTTTAAATAGGCAAACCGATGGCCGATTACTCTCAGAGAAATAACGTGTTATTTTGTATTTCAGGTACAGGAAAAAAACAATTTGTATCACATTATCAAATTCAAAAATTTGTGAACGTGTTGTTTTCATCAATAATGCAATTTGATGTTTTTTTTTTTCAACATTTCGATATTATTTCGAGTGGTACAGCACACAAAATGTTCGTATATATTTTGTGTGGCACAATATATTCCAACGATAGCAATTCATACGACACACGAACACTAACATGGTAAATGAACATTTTAATTTTCCACAACGATATCTATTCATAACACACACGACTACTAACATGATACATGAACATTGTGTTGAATTAATAAATCATTTTGTGTGCTGTACCACTCGAAATAATAGCAATAGCAAAAGAAAATTCAACGCTAGATGTGGTCTGATGACATAGATTTAACATGATACAACATGCTCTTTTTTTATTGTTTTTGTTGAAGAGCATGTTGTATCATGTTAAATCTATGTCATCAGACCACATCTAGCGTTGAATTTTCTTTTGCTATTGCTATAAGAAACACTGATTTTTTTAGGGGTTAACTTTATTTACGCAATAGTTTACGAAATATTAGTTTATTTTGAGCTTTAATGGGGCTTTAATATTTATTTAAAAAAACATAACATTTTTTTTTTTAAAGCCAACATAATCATATGAGAACTGTATCGCTTCATGGATTTCTAAGCGAAATTGTCAGTGGTTATTATGTGTGGTTTATAACACATTATCACAAATAACGTAAAATACTTATGGTAGGCAGATATTTCCTAAGAAAGTCAAGAAATTAATATAGATATATTTACTTGAAAGGACACAACACATTTACGACATTGAATGTTTTTGTCACGGTATGTTACAAACGGTAAGGCCAGTGCAATGAGTTCACTAAGGCACATGCTTAGTCGTCTACGATTGTTCGTAGACTGTAATTACAGTAACATTGTACGTTCAGTCATGCACGTGCGTGCTGTTTAAATACTTCGCATGACATGTTGAACCAATTTGCCAAGTCGCATGCATGTTCCTACGTTAATTCGTGTTATGAAAAAATTAAGAAAAAACTTAAGATATAACTTGTTGTATTCCACGGATTATAATATAGGTTACGAATGTATATAGCTTGAATAGTTGTATTATCACATGTTCAAGTTCCTCATCATTATATTGAAATAATTGTACAAAACACATTTAAACCTGCCGCCTTCTACAGTCACGTGCTGTATATCAAAACTTCAATTATAATCGGATTACAGTAATTATCTCACTGTGTCTTGATAACACACGCTTTCCTTTACTTGTGTCGTGGGGGGGACTGAAACCAGTAATAGATTATTAAAACCACGTTTCAAACAACATTTTTTTTCAAAGAAAACACACGAGAATGTGAGGTAGAATAGCCATATAAAATGTTCCTGATAGTTGTTTGTCCCATTGGTGTATTAAATCTTTGCATATAATTAACGTATTGAGTATGCGGAACATTTTAACCTCCTATTATGGCATGCATTTAATATGTACGCTGATGTCACTGTATATGACACACATGAGCCAATAGCAAGAACAAATAATTAAACGCGTCCGGAATTAACTCAATTTCCAGGCGCTTTTTAAAGTAATCACCACAATTTATTGATCCAACATTATTTAATTATAGAAACATTTATGATGGACAATAGGTTAACATTCTCAGTTAAATTTGTAATATTATACAATATTGTAGAACGTTTATCAATCTTACTTTTTTTCGATTTACCTCCTTTATCGTTAACATGTATAACTACCAGTACTTTTTCTGCACAATTTTAAGTGCACCTTCTTTGTAATTGATCGTATTATGGTCTCAACTAAACCATAAGAAATGAACAATCTTATATTGTTGTATGCACTAGAGTAATATGAATATTCACATATTGACAACGAATATGCGGTCACTTCATTTTGAATGACACTTGATAACTTAAAACGTTGAGGTCAATTTCGTTTGTAGAAATTGCAAATAAGCGGAGGAACCCTTGTTCAACGAGTTCCAAATAACTTTTCCAAATGTATTTTAGAATTTTGATTTCGATAGCATAGATCAACGCGTGGGCATGTGAACTTCGTGTACACGCACACACAACACGGGATTGCACATGTTCCAGCTCATTAGCGAATTAAAATGGAAAATGTCTCGCGTAATTCTTTTTTGGGAAGCAGAACATGTGTTTGTTACATTTTAAGGCTTTATTTTTTATCCATGTCAAAATACGCATCTACTTGACGACCTGAACATTTAAAGTTCACTTTCATTCTATTTCAAAATGTATTTTACGATTTGATTTCAAGAAAATTGGTTCACCTGTATACAACATGAGCCATTACCCATGTCAATTGGTTTTGCAAGCGCCCTATTAATGAAGTTGGTTCTATGATCGTCAAACAATATTCTTGCGTTAATCAATGTTCACTAATTGACTCAAACAGGGTGACATGAACACACACGTGAAATGCAAACGGAAACAGAGGAAACCCTTGTCCACGAAATAAGCCCGAATCGATGCTGCGCGATACGCGAGACTTGTTCATTAAACCAGCATAAGCTCAAAACGCCATACGTATGCTTTTTCGCATATGAGGTTGTTCACAATCGCACACAAATTGAAAAGGAAGCTTACTATTAGTATATCAGAAAATTCTTTAACTAGTTAAATGACACTTCTAGGAAAATACTATACAGACTAACCATTATTTTCCATTTAATATAATATAAATCAAAATGAGACTAAAGACATATTATCATGATATAATTTCTTGTTAATAGCCTCCAGTCTTAAACTTAATAAATTGACCAATGACCTATGCCATACTGACAAAACATGCGCAACAACACTAGATACAAACATGATTTAGTTATCAACATGTTACTGATTCCACCATAAGTATTAATGTACTCAATGATCCACAAACATATCAGTAAATTGGAATCCATGCGTCATTGGCATTTGAGTGCAAACACTACGCATGAATCGAAAGTACCCGGTTCGATATTGTAGAAGATTTGAAACTTCATTAAATATTCTGCATTGCGCCAATAATAATCTTCATATAAAACCGCTATAGCAATTGACAAAGGCAATAACACGGAAAACATTAATATAAAATATTTCGGATGTCAGTTCTTTGTTGTGAAAATCTTTGAGCAAAACATCTGCTTTAGCTGACAAAAGGAATGATTTGTTGCAATTCGTTTTGCGTCATGTCTGTACTAAGAATTTATCTATGTCGTACCACATATCTGTTTACAAAGGCATAATATTAACGAACATATTTTGAAGATGAAAAAAGTTTGAAAATTAGTTATGATAATATGTTACTTTACAACAATGCCAAAATGTGAGAACGTCCACAGCGAGGTTTATGCACCGTTTATCATTAAATATACTTGAGCGCAGATTGTATGACACGCATACACGTAATAATTTATTGTGGAGTTTATCGAGTACTAAACGAAGATATTAATTGTAGATCAATTCAATAACAGTTACTACCTTCTGAATTCGAGTCATTCTGATTGCTCGGATCGTCAATCCGACATTACATGCATTTTTATCATTCAAACCGTTTACATATTAATCAATGTAAACATAAGCAATCAATCAACATCATCTTGTTTCTATATCAAAAACAAAATAACTCCATCAATATCTATTGCATATAAAAATGGTCAAAGTCGTGCTACGAAACAATTTATGGTATGTCTTTAAACTCAATATCGAATTGTGCACGTTGTTCACGCGGGTGTGCAGTTTTAGCAAACAGTGGGATTATTTGTTTATACCTTGGCCCAAGTTTGAATAGGATTTTCTACCAGATAAATTGNCCATGTAAAACCACTATAGAAATTGACAAAGGCAACGGCACGGGAAACATTAATATAAATTATTACGGATATCAGTTCGTTCATATGTCATCACTATGAGCAAAACATCTGCTTAAGCTGACAAAAGAAATGATTTGTTGAAATTTGTTTTGCGTCATGTCTTTATTGAGAGTATTATCTATTTCGTACCACAAACTTAGATCCAGGCATAATAGTTAGGAAAGTCTTTTGAAGATGAAGATATTTTCTAAATATAATTTATGATAATACTGTAACGTGACAAAGTTGAGTACGCTCCCACCCCCTACAAAGGTTAATGAACTTTGTTTCATTAAATAAACTTCAGTTCTGATTGTATGACACGCATAGACATGACAATTAATTGTCGAGTTTATCGGGTACTAAGCGAAGATATTAATTGCATACCAATTAAATAACAATTACTGCATTCTCAATGCTTAGTTCTCTGATTGCTCGGATCGTCAATCCGACATTACATGTATTTTAATTCAAACTGTTTACATGTTAAGCAATGTTAACAAAAGCAATCATTTAACATTGTCTCGTTTTATATCAAATAACAAAATTACTACATCAACATCTATTGCAAAAAGACATGACCAAAGTCGTACTTCGAAACAATTTATGGAATTTGAGTACACTCAATATCGAATTGTGCACGTTGTGCACGCGCGTATGCAGTTTTATCAAACAGCGGGATATTTGTTTATACATGTACCTTGCCCAAGTTTGATCAGGATTTTCTACCACACTAATTGAAGTGTATAGATTTCATTTGACCTTTACCGCATCAAGTTTTGCTGTTATTTCCCACTCCATCTTTCAAAAGTTTAAGTCTGTTAAGTTATTCTGTATTTTTATCAGAACACGCTTATCGCAATAGCGTGCTTTATGAAGTCCCTAACGTGTTGTAATATTGGCCCGTGTGAGAGAATGCCCCACGTCTAACAGAAGTATAATTAACCCTGGTCGTTAACATAATTAAAAAAGTGGTTACTATTGTATTCTGCCTTTTCCGGTCGTACACAGTCCATTGTTATGACGTTCTACCTTATACAGTCTATATGATATAGGAACACATGCGGCGTTATTTCAAATTAACATTCTCACGAAACACAAACACATGTTTATTTCGTGTTTAAGTAAATTGATCTTTGTTCGTAATGATGTATGTTTTGCAATTACTTCAAACGCATGCTGGTATTGTATATCTATGTAAATGACGATGAGCTGTACATGCTTAAGTCTTAATAAACTATTCTGTTCTGTTATTTCAAATATGCATACGTCTTAGAAAGTGTTATGAACCTCATGTTCGTAGTTCATATCATATGATGACTGAACCGAACCTATGTGAAAACGAATACAGCAAACAATGAAGAGCATGTAGTATGAAACACAAAACAAACGACTAATGCCGTCTGAAATAAATACAATCATTATTATATTCTGTCAAGTCAATTAAATGTACTAACGCATACTTAGCAAACACACTACTTTGAAAGTATGCGTTAAAATCTGCATGCGTTATTGGGGTATTTATGTACCATTTATGCTTGGTAACACAATCAACCAGAGCGATACAATCCACAAATCGCAGATTGTGCATAGACGCGCATGAATACTCCGTATGACGTATACTGTCTGGTAGGCAGTCTGGTTTCGTGTCTAGAAATAGAACGGGGGCTTTTTATGTCGCTTGAAGCATTAAGTAGTTTTGCGATACATAACACACAAACAAATAGCATTACCCTGCTGTTGAATAGGGAAACAGGTTTTACTCTGTATAACACGAAATTCATATCCAGTAACAAGTTGTTGTTTTTTTATATCGAAAGTACACGTGTAAATGAGTCCGTTTATCTATGATAAAGAGCAGTTTTGGATAATTACACGATACGATACCCCATTGTATAAATACTTAAACATAAAATTCTTACTTACATTGCGCCATCCCTTATGTTACAGATACACAGAGGCGACAGACGATTCTACGTCAACAACTATGCAGGTATGTGAATGAAAAAGTCTGCGGTTATACTCTGAATATCTTGTTTAAGACGATCTCACACGATTATACAAAAAGTCATGTGTCGTTGTTTTTATTAGATAAGATTTTGTGTGTAAATTGGAACTTCTAAATTATTTCAGCGATATTTGTTTGAGAGCTCGCCGTTTATTATAGTTTCTCAAGATGATAACTGTCCTATACAATATTATTTAGTTCGCTCAAAGGAGAAGGATAACTGGCTTGCAAAAACCTCTATGTTTTGGAGAACATTGTGTGTGAAATTAATTCCGTATTTTAATATATTCATAAGACCGATCCTGGCATGGTATCGTTATGCATTCTCGATGTGTGGAAACTCATTTCAAGAAGCAACATTAAAATTTTGCAACAACATAATTGATCCTTGATTGATTGAAAGAAATTCGTCTACCGTGGGTCTTGTCCGTTATGAAAACAGCGTGATTCTTTATTATATACAGAACATTAAACAAAGCCTCCGATTCAGATTCCATGCATATTCATTAATATCATAACTCGTTTTTATCATTACAGATATCTCATTTCTCCAAGTCCGCCGTTGCGAGCGCTTTGATTCTTCTCTACGCGGCCGTCGCCCTAGCGAACTTAGAATACGCCTGTGACCCAAGATCATCTAAGGTCACGTGTCTGCTGGAATGTTTAGGTTGCTATGAGGCCTATGGAGGTTACATGTACAACATGGCGGCCTTCTGTCAGGAATGCAAAGACACACAAAAACCTTTTGTCGACGACGGACCTGCAAAATGCTTAGAAAAAATCATCAAAGTGTCTTGGATGCGAAAGTTCGGAAAATGATGCGGAAGTTCGGACACTGATGCGAAATTTCCGAAAGTAGCGAATTAACTGCTTTTTCAGATGTGTGTTTGTTTCTGACAAAAAAAAACGGTCACCAACACCAATAGCGTTACTTATTAATTTAATAATATATAATACAGAAATCGTATAATATTAAAGACTATTTACAGAACACTTCATTAATGAATGGTATGTTTTGAATTGCAATACCAACGTCACTGATACAGTTAGACTAAATGTGTGCATACAAAGTATTATATTATACACAATTCCTGAATGTATCCTGTAAATAAAGAAATGGGAGTCTTTACTGTTTCTATTTGTTAGACGTGATTGAAATAATAGGCATCTATCAAACGATTCACGAAAGCCAATTAACCATAAAAACCCTTTCCCTGTTTGTATATTCAAACTAATTCGGCAAAGGTTATTATTGCTAAATGCAGAATGCCGCATAATTAAACTAAATGTGGCATGGTGAACGGTATCAATTTCGGGGGGATTCATATTTCATGCTTCGATAAGGGCATGTTTAGCGAAGAAGGTGTTCGACTTGTCATAAGTTTTTCTATAATTGTTTGCTCGGCCAACGTAAAGGGGCATTAGAAAATCGAAAACAAAATATAAGCGTTTCGACTGTTTTGTAAAAAATGTGATATACATCCTCATTATTAAAAAACTGTCTAACGAAATGCATAATGGTCCATTTAGATGTATAATTTATTTTATTATAATGTGTAATATTATATAGTTTTAATGACATTTGATTCTTTATTGCAACAGATGTTGTTTAATTCAAACTTTTATCAGAACTCTATCAATACATTCCCCAAAGTTTGTGTATTTACTTTTTATAACATGACTAAAGTAAAATTTATAATGTATTAAGGTCAAACCTGCGTTTTCACTGTACATGCACTTACTTTTAACTTTCATTAGATGGTGTAAATATTGCCCTGTTTATTTTGTCTCTCACAATCGCGACTTTATTAACTTCGCTGTTTACTCCGATTTATAACCGTTATTTGGTTATCTATGGAATTGTGTTTGCCAATAGCTTTCCAAGTGTTATCTGACTCTATTTTTCTTACTGGTTAATACATATAAGCCTGTGTATATCAAATTCATGGTACACGTAAGCAAGGTATGAATTTTGTTAACTAAATTGTGATTCACACGCTGCCTGACGTCGGCCTTGATTTAAGAAACAAAGTGGACCTTATTTGTATGAACTTACATACATGTATATGGTTTGCATTCAAAGCATAATACAACGCGTACAGTAATTCCTGATCCATTTTTGAAAATATAGAAGCGTGTTCGCTTACATGCTATTCGTATTTAAAAAATTTTGTTATGATTCGGATTTATTTCCCGTTCAATACACTTTATTTTCGTTCAACAAACTTTATTATGATTCGGATTTTAGTCGCATTCAAAAGGCCAGCATGTTTATAAAATAATAGTTGGTTTGTTTTTCTCTCTCCTGCTGAGTTAAAGCTTTTTACATAAAATGTTAGACTTAATATAGCGAACAAAATTAGTTTATTTTTTATTTTTTAATAAACCAGCACACATTACAAAACAATTTCTTTATGATGTTAATATTTAGAATTGTTGTGTTTGATTGATAAATATAAAGTAATTTTCACATGACACTTGTCCAATCAGGTGAACACACATTTGGAAAATACAAAATCAATAAACAATAGTACCAGGTGAATAACAAAAATGCATGATGTTTTTTTATTCAAATCAAAAGAGCAGACTTCTCTTAGTCCCATATCTATCAGACACACATAATGACCTTTTTTACAACAATTGAATGGTAGTAACGAATTCTAACACAACAAACGTGCACTTTCTCTAATAAATGCATTGACTATTCAAATATAGGATATAGCGGGGCATTGTGACCGTGTATGGCATTTACATGGTGCGTGAAATTTCACCACGATATAAAGGGAAGGGAAAGAACACGCGTTAGCAAATGTGCACGATACCATATGTCATTCTGCGCTTCTTCTATTCGATGTTGTTATAATAATTCAACGATGTACGTTGTTAAAACGTGCGAAACAAACTTAATATCTAGTAGACTGAAATGTATTTCGGGTGACACAATGTGCTCCTTCATGACACGGGTTCGTATCGTTTTGCTTTTATTTAACACACATCAAGTTCCAAAGGTCTGTAATTTCTGAGTTTAACATCCGTAAATACCGTTTCATCATAGTTTTCCATTTTACTCATTTCGTTAAAAATAAGGGATTTGTAACTGTTTTACTGCTTATGTTCTGTTGAGCATCATTTTATTAGAGGCAACCACTGTTTCTAACGTTCATGTTCGACCCGTCACTGTATAAGGAATTGGATATGAAAATGGGTATACATATACGATTTATTTTTTTGCCTTTGACGGACCATCGCAGATAGTTTTAAGATTATATTTATAAGTAACGACACAGGCTGAACAATATAAACAAGGGGTACGTATAAATGCAAGCCCTAAATATATGTATTATAACCTAAGGTGATGAATCGTATTACCATACAAATCATTCATCAACATTAACTGAAGATTTAAAGTAAGCATATAGATAACTTATTTTAACCTTTATATGAGCTGTACATATAATTATTTTACTGTAATAATACAGTCCAAACTATCTTGAAGTCGACATATATTTATTAGCGTTTACATATTCGTTAGGAAACGGTATTGACACGAAAACAACAGGCCGAAGTGTTCTTTTACCCACATAAGGATTCATTGTACATATAAAACAGATTTTAGCATGCTCATAGGATAAATACATACACTGTGGTAACCAAAACCCAACACTTAACAAGGANGTGACACAATGTGACACGGGTTCGTATCGTCTTGCTTTTATTTAACACACATCAAGTTCCAAAGGTCTGTTATTTCTGAGTTTAACATCGGTGAATACCGTTTCATCATAGTTTTCCATTTTACTCATTTCGTTAAAAATAAGGGATTTGTAACTGTTTTACTGCTAATGTTCTGTTGAGCATCATTTTATTAGAGGCAACCACTGTTTCTAACGTTCATGTTCGACCCGTCACTGTATAAGGAATTGGATATGAAAATGGGTATACATATACGATTTATTTATCTGCCTTTGATGGGCCATTGCAGATAGTTTTAAGATTATATTCTTGAGTAACGACACAGGCTGAACAATATAAACAAGGGGTACTAATAAATGCAAGCCCTAAATATATGTATTATTACCTAAGGTGATGAATCGTATAACCATACAAATCATTCATCAACATTAACTGAAGATTGAAAGTAAGCATATAGATAACTTATTTTAACCTTTATATGAGCTGTACATATAATTATTTTACTGTACTAATACAGTCCAAACTATCTTGAAGGCGACATATATTTATTATCGTTTACATATTTGTGATGAAACGGTATTGACACGAAAACAACAGGCCGAAATGTTCTTTTACCCACATAAGGATTCAATGTACCTATAAAACAGATTTTAGCATGCTCATAGGATAAATACATACACTGTGGAAACCAAAACCCAACACTTAACAAGGAAAATGAGGATTAGCATCCGAAATCTTAAAAAACTTTAATTCTATGCCATTTGTAAACAATTCCCAGCTTAACAGGTTACACACAACTGATAATTTAAATACCTAAACAGCACATCATTTCCTTGCGTATATTTTGAACAGCAACATAGGAGAAAGCTTATGGCGAAGGAAAAATAAAATCAGACAAAATAAAGTAAATAGCTGTCTGTACTATAATTCAAATTGCTTTTATATTCAAGAATGGATATTTTATTTAATGACAATAATTGGGTTTAAGAATGGAATGCGAAAAGTATTTGTATTTACGTAGTTAAACAATAATACCGAATCTTGTTTTATAATTTTACTTAAGAATTTATAAACATTGCTTAAGCGCCAGATATTCATCGGTTTCAATTAAAAGTCTAGACATTTTAAAGAAAAAATGATGAGATCGTGCACAACCGTGTTAACGGCTAAATGTATATTACAATATCGGTGCCATACAGCCATACATGTTGGGAAAACGCAGCTATTATCCCAGCCATTGTGTTTTAGGCAATAAGATGACCGATGGATGTCAAAGAAATGACGTGTTATATTGTATTTCAGTCAAATGATAAAACCAGTTTTATCACATTATCAAATACAAAAATATTAAGTGTTGATGAACGTAAAGTTTTCAGCAATAATTAAATTTTAAATTATTAAACAACTGTGCAACATTTCGAAATTATTTCGAGTGGTAAAACACACATTCGTTGTGTTAACATGTGTCGTACGAGTAAAACGTAATATGCACGATGTCGTTAACATATCCTATTCATTCTAGTTTATTTAAATAATTTATAATAACGTAATGCAAGAAGTCACGTCCTTTGTACTTGACGACATGTGGTGTTATCAAATTGACAAACCTTACATTTTGTCATGATAGGTTTATCTACTTCATAAATTTACAAATGTTATTAAATCACGTGTCAGTATATTGAACTACTATCTACCTGTTTACATGCATAAATTCAATTTATTATAATGGTCCGTTTAAATTGTAGTTTTCATTAATATTGATACAAATATTAACTTGAATTAAAAAAAGTCAACGTCTTCATATGAGAACTGTATCGCTTCAAGGGTTTTTAAGTGAGATTGTCAGTATTTAGCATATGTTTTTTTTTTATCACATTATCACATATAAAGTATAACACTTATGGTAGGTAGACATTTCCTAAGAGTATCAAGGAATTAATATAATATGTGTAATTTAAGATGCACTGCCACACACATAAACGCCATTATTTTTTTATCACGTTATATTACAAATGGAAAGGCCAGATCAAGAACATTTATCACGCATCGAATTCAACAATGCACCAGACATTTTGAATTTTCTGATAAAAAATGGTTCGCATTCACTAAATTACGTCCATCCTTAGTCGTCTACGATAGTCCGTAGACTGTAATTACAGTTACATTGTACGTTCAATCATACACGTGCGTGCTGTTAAAATAGGTCACATCATATAATGAAACCCATTTGCAAAGTCTCATGGATTATTATACACGTGAGTTGTAATTGAATTGCGTATCATATTGCTTGACACACTTTTCCGTTCAGTGACTGATATAAAAACATATTGGTACCAACGTAAACAAGCTTATCTTAATAAAAAAAAGTTAGAGTGACAGGTCATAGGTCACAATAAAGCGAATTTATTGCAAAACTATAAGTAAGAATTTAAAAATATTTTGGTACAGCTTAATGAAGACATTAGTTCAGATCAAGAACCAACGGATAACTTTAGAGTCTAAGTAACATTTCTAAATAAAAAATAAATATTCCTTCATCTTGTATTTCATATATGGTCATAATTCTGACTGCCTTAGTGGATTTAAATATCCGTTGCCATGATTCAAAAAAAAAGGTATAGCTAAAATGTGTAAATATTTTCTTTTCATGTGCTCCTCTGCTTCCATCTCACGCCCATTTGTTCCCTTTCATGAAGGTTGTGTTATATAAATATAATAGGCCGTTGATGGGTACAGTCGATATAGCTCTAAAAGGAGAGTGATTTATTCGGAGACCGAAGGTCAAGGTGGACATTACTCTTCGAGTGGGGAACATATATTAAATCCTGAAACATGTCTTTGGTGTTTTTTTATAATACCGAACTAACATATTGTATTTTTAAAGAAAAACCGCGGTGAACGTACACATTTTATAGTTGCTTCATACATTGTAAATGTAATAAAAAGCGCAATACAATACCAAGTATTCGCTTCAACGGAATTTTCGGAAAACCCATGACAACTTTTTATTAATATGATACCAACAGGAATTGGAGCTGGTTATCTTGGTACAAACGCAATTTACAAAATATTAATTATTTTTGATCCGATTTCTTACTTAGCGTTCACTTATCCGCCAATATACAAATCAATTGCGTTGATATTTCTTAACAAAACGTGCAGACAACAAGTAATACCTGAGAGCAACCCCTTTCAGAACACACTTTAAACTCATATATTTGAAAGACAAGGAGCATATATCTATGTGTTTACCTTACGAAAATACATCTGAGTTTTTGTGTTTGTTTTTTGTGACCATGACCGTTCGCTGTTGCATACGTTCATTTATATATTTTTACTGTTTGGGGAAAAACGAATCATACCAAGAATAGTCGTTTTGCCTAGTTTTAGGTCCGGTTGCAGCACTAACAAATTTCGTTTCAAATCCACCGAACATAATCTTTATTCAAATATTCATTGAAATCCAAATTGGCGCAACAATGTTGATATATTAACCCATTTAGTACAGATCACATCAAAGGGAAAAGTACACGCTCGTTAAACGTCTTAAAAGTTATTAATATGAAAAGAAGAATAAAATCAATTTAATGAGAAAAAAAATGCTTAAAGGGTTAAACCATGAAATATGTTCTTAGTTACTCGAGTGAACAATTTCATATGTGCAAGCGCTCGTAAAAATATTTTATTTCCTCATTTTAATTAGAAAATAATTCGCGATATTATCCCGAAAGTACAAATGCAAGAGGGGGCGGGGTTAAGATGTAAACGTTTTGAATGCTTATTTGAACCGCAACCGCTCTGTAATATTTAAGGAGTCAAGAACATGATTATGATGGTACGCAAAAGGTCTAGGCATTCATAACATACATCAAATGCGTGAAACCGTAAACTATGGGGAAAATATCTACGATATTGAATCGGCCAAAGGAAGTACAGTGATAACTACAGCTCTGACGTGTTTATGGCACACCTTCTGGCGACGAGAAGAATATTTTCGAGATGTGATACAGTAGCAAAAAAGGTCATTCACGCATAACTGAACTAAATCATTGGGAAAAAGAGGTGTGACCAACCCGGAAAGAATTCAGTAACAATTAAAAATGCATAATATATAATACGCATGTGTATCTATGATATAAGTGCCTTCAGCAATCGTGTCAGGTACAATCAAAACAACGTATTAATGTGTCTATATATAAAAAAAAAATACTTTAATGATTTTGTTTTATAATCATCGCATTAAAGATTGATTGTGCACTCATATTGATTGAGTTACGATTTAGAGTTGCGCAATACCAAAACATAATTATATCCTACCACATTCAAAATGAAACTACGCGAATATGGTAATCAAAGTTCTGTCATAATTTAGAGATGAACGTTTATTACCTAATGTGCTAAATGGCTACTAGTCCTTGTTTTATGAAATTGTCTTCAAACATTTCGTTGATTGGAACATCCCCCAATGGCTGTCATATGTATATGCATGTGTTACCTTGAAATAATTTGTAGGAGAAAATGTACCACAAATGTTTAATGGTGATCAGTAAATCTTATGAATCAATAGATGTTGTAGAAGGTTATTGAACCGTTGCTCACACTGTTTTAATACCGGACATCCCTATACATAGACACTAAATGTGCCATGCAGGAAACATAAATTATTTCATACTAAAAGCGCGCGGAATATGCTTACTTTTTTGTTTCCATTTATTAAGAAATACATCATATTAATTGTTTGATTTCATGTTGCGATTAAGATTTTGTGTTTGAAAATAAAGTAGTTAATCAGCAATTCTATATAAATAAATCGTCTAACATCTTGAAAATCGAGATTATTGGGCTCAATCGTGGTTGATCAGTAGTTAAGAGGACATTACTCAATAATTGTCTTTGAAGATGTATTTTCCGAGTTAATTAATAGTCTTAAAATGGACTACGCTGACAAAAATCCATCTGCAAATCTGATGTTACCCTACTCACTGTCATGAAAAGTTTTATTGCAACACACCAACGATTTTTGTTTTTTATCAAGGAAATAACCATCACGTTCTTTAGGATGATTTCTGGGTATATGCATCAACATAATTTTTAAAGCAAGACTTAAAAACAAAAACCCATTAACTTTCTGAATAATTTTTGAAATATTAAAATTGTTACATAATAGGTAATAATTTGATTTAATTAAACAATACATTCACAAAAATGTTATTTGTTCATTATGTCTCCTAGAAATGTTATCATTTCATTAAGTCTAGTTGAAAAGTAAGTTTATTCTTTATTCCTAAAGTTATAATACTAGTTTGGTAAATACGGGTTTCTTTTAATTCGAAATGGCCCAAGATTTCCAAACGGCAACCATTCTTTATAACGAAAGTTTTTGCCAATATCTAAAATTCTTGTCCCATAGTCTAGGGGCCGTTAACATCCGTAGACGATAATCTGTACGTTATAATGATTTTTATTTGCAATATGGTCAGCATTGTGTGAGGTTTTTGCTGTTGTGATGAACATTAAAAACATGAGTTATTAAATTATATTTCAACAGAATTATTAGACTGTTTTATGGATATTATATTTGAGATTTAAAAGAGTTAGCATTGTTCTACCAATTTCCAGACAAGTTGATCAATTCTGAGATGCGAGAGTAGTTCAATTCCAATCCCTACTGTTTTTTACAAATACTGCTTTGAAAGGGGACACAACAGTGTTATCATTTTTCTGTAACGTTTGTGTTTTCGTATGCATTGTACCGTATTGTATGGCATATAAATTACTTTCCTTTACTCACATTCTATGGTATGGTTGCAATAATTATCTACATAAAATGCATCTGAAGTTTCATTATTTGATATATTATTGTTTCGTCAAAATGTTAAATAAAGCTGTCAACAAAATAAACCAATATCCATACCCAACTTAAAATAACCCTTAATATTGTTATTGTCAGGATAAAAATAGCGTTTAATACTCTGTCCTTTCCCGTGCTTTTGCTAAAATAAAGTATCGAGCATTAACGACTGGATGATAATAAAATTAATGCATGCGCCATACGGCAATGTCATAAATAAAGACATAGCGACAGTTGTACAAATAGGCATTCTATCGATGAAACTCGACCGCATGTTGTTTTAAAGGCATGTACATTTTTGAAGAATGACATGGCCAATTCTCAAATAAAAACATGATGCACATCTTTCGTCATTTTATTTCATATCACGAAATACCTTTATCACATAAAAACAACACTGAGACGTTCGCAAATCTCTCGTAAACAATATTTGCATAAGTAATAGCTGCAGCAGTAATTATAGGTTATAGTAGTAGTAGTAGTAGTAGTAGTAGTAGTAGTAGTAGTAGTAGTAGTAGTAGTTGTAGTAGTNTCATCATACTGGTCATCATACTGGTCATCATACTGGTCATCATACTGGTCATCATACTGGTCATCATACTGATCATCGTACTGGTCATCATACTGTTCATCGAACAGGTCATCAAACTGGTCATCACTCTGGTTATCATACTGGAAATCATTATGATGATCATTCTGTTCATCATTCTGGTCATCATATTGGTCACCACACTGGTCATCATACTGGTCATCAGTATGGTCATCAGTATGGTCATCAGTATTGTCATCACTCTGGTTATAATTCTTGTCATCATTCTTTTCATCATTCTGATCATCATTCTGGTTATCATTCTGGTCATCATTCTGGTCATCATTCTGGTCATCAGGATGTTCATCATTCTGGTCATCATTCTGGTCATCATTCTAGTTATCATTCTGGTCATCATAGTGGTCATCACTCTGGTCATCATAATGGTCATCACTCTGGTCATCGTACTGCTTATCACACTGGTCAACATAATGGTCATCACTCTGGTCATCGTCCTGGTCATAATACTGGACATCATTCTTGTCATCTTTTGTTTGGATGTTATCAATCGGTTTACATATAGCACATCGAATAGTGTTATATATTTCTTCATAGATTTTCAACTGGCTTTCCAAAATTTCGAATGACTCATTTTCAGAGTGAAACGGTAAAACAGTTCGTATGAAAACTTAAGTTGAAAGTCAAACGAAACTTCAAACTGATCTACTACTTTATCTTTTATGGCCAACATTATTTTCGCCATTATGACAAAACTCAATAAGACTAACCTTGAAATATAATTTTGCAGAAAAAATGGAATTTATGTTTTATTTTCATCCTAAAACAACGCCCGAGAAAATAAGCGGGGGTGGCTTTTTCCCAACAACCTTTTTTCCACCCTCTGAATATTTTCCAGGCACATAATATATCGCCGCATCCATTCCAAAAATTGACACAAGAAAAAGTGGCTATAGTTTATGAGCACGACTGTATTAACAACACTTTTGTTGATGATATGGAATTATTAACAATCGTAAACAACTACATAAATATCGATGCAATAATTACGATTGAAGGCAATGGTTATTACTACAGAAACGCCTTTTTTTGTAATGCGGTTACACAACCATAGAGCCGGAACCCACACGAAATAGTGGTTAAATACAGATTAAGATGTAGGCTTTAATAAATTATATTGTTTTTATTATACCAGAGCATATAGAACCGATGTTTAAATCTACCTATGTTAGACATTGTGTACATGTCCTTTTAAATTATACAATGTTATGATCACAGGGTAATGATACCATTGTGGTTATAATGACACTGAAATGCAGTGACATGCCGCTGATGTTGGTTTTGCTGCTGCTGCTGCTGTGAATGATAATGATAGGCATGACAATCTGGTCAGCGGAAGTATCATGATGATGTTAAATTACAACTTATTTTATTTAAAATAGCTGAACATCGAAGTTGCGATAACACCAGAGTGTAAGTCTTTACGTAACTATGGTACTTGCTATATAATATAAACAAACGTATTGTGTATTGTATGAACCGCGTCATGCGAAAATCGGTCTTATGTCATAAGCGGCCTTTCTAGCTTCAGATCATCATGCACAATCGCTAAGTCTGGCTAGGAGCTACCTGTGTAGCTCTTGGCCAAACAAAGCCGATGCGCAGGATGAAATGGAGCTACGCTGGTCGCATATGGCATATGGCCTATTTTCGCATGACGCGGCTCAATCTGGATCGTTAGAGAATGGTTAACTTGCGAGCTTCTGATAACACGTATTTTCTCATCGCAAAAGAGAGAGATTCGCGTTTTAACAAATCACTTCCTTAGAATATATAGATTATTTATCAGAGATTCACTGGTCCGAACATTAAAGTTTCCCCTTGTTTTGAAAACGCATAAACATTCTTAAAAGCGGGTTATTTAAATTTCAGCGATAGCTTTTTGTGTATGGCATAATAAATGAAACGTGTTTTTGTTAAAGGTAGTCACGTCTTTACGTCAATGAAATAATATACTAAGCTTGTTAAACAAAACAACTGTTTTACTCGCGCTCTCTTCAAATCGAACTTCAAAACGTATTATTAGTTTATGATGAACACCGATAGTTTCTATCAAGAGTTCCAGTACATAATTAAAACAACCTACCTCCCTCTATCCATCCATCAACGACCCCGCACCTTCCCCGAGCACATCCGCCGTCTTTTCATGTAAAATATTGATAAGCATTGACACACATAATCACACATCTTTTTTCATTGTCAAATGTTTTGACTGCACATATAATTATTTAACCAATTTCGAAAGAAATTTACACTGACAGAATATTTGATCAGGATCGCAATCAAGTGCAAGTAAGCAGCATACTTTTTGGTTAACGCTTATATAAATCCAATAAATAAATTGAAGAAGATAATCTGACTTCCACAACATGACCGCTGAAAGGTTTTCGAGATGAAATTCTTCCACGTAACTTGTTTGCTCATCTAAATGCACAGTGTACTGTTTTGACCCATGGGTAGAACTTACATGTCTATTTTATCATACGCATTTCATTAAATAAAGAATTAACACGTGTACCATTTGTTAAAAATCTAAGTAAAGTATTTATTCTTATACTGATTAGAATTGTCCCACGTAAACGTTTCGCGTGAGCGTGGTAATTACTGGCATTAAGTGTTATGAATGAAACTATAGACATGCGCTCTATTGCGGTGTTGTAAATATCTCATTTATATACATAATTTGTATATTTTTTTTAAATCGATCGTTACTCTTATTGTAAACGGTCATTGATTTAAGCAATTATCAAAATAATACAAGATGATGCGTGAGTGAAAAGTCGTCAAGGCACACCCTTCCCCTGAAAGAACTGGTTGATACGTTAACACTCAGTGAACTAACTATGACAGCAACGGCACTGTGACCTATTTTCATCACGGGTACCCATGTATACACCTAGATAGAGAAGGTTAGAGTTGGTCGTTTTTTTATGGTGTTGTTTGTTTGCTCAGAAATATTAAAATAGTCTGAGCATGATTCGCACCATTAACGATAGTCAGTTTAGGCAGTCCGTTGTCAGCGTTGTTCGATGCTCGATGAAATATGCTGGGCTATGCGACTAGCGCAATGGTTGGTAAACGCGCTTCTTACCTAGGCGACCCGGGTTCGATCCCTGTTCCCGGAAGCGTGTGAGTTTGGTTTGTGGTCAATATACCGGACAGGCGGGATTTCCCATGGGTTACTCCGGCTTGCCCAAACAACGCAAGACTACGCATACAATTGAAGAAATCTTTCAGTTAGATGCTGATGATGATGAGTGTGATAGTGATTAGGATGCAGCTGCTTCTGCTTCTACTTCTGCTTATGCTGCTGCTGCTTCTGCTGATGTTGATGATGCTAATGCTGATGATCATGCTGATGCCGATGATGATGCTTGTGTTGATGCTTATGATATTGATGATGCTGATTTTGATGCTGATGCTGATGGTAGTGCTGCTGCTGATGATGATATTGATGATGCTGATGATGATGCTGATGCCGATGATGATGCTGCTGCAGATGCTGATGCTAGGGCTGCTGCTGATGATGATGGTGATGATGATGGTATGGTGATGGTGATGATGATGATGATGATGATGATGATGATAGCACCATCTAACACTGACCAACACGCTCAATCCCCACAAACCGTCAAGAACATGATGATGGTGATGGTGATGGTGATAGTGATGATGATGATTGAATATGTAACACTAATTGTAATAACAAATGATATTATTATAATGAAATTCACCAGAGAATAAAAGATCAGTTTTTTTTCCAAAATTTGCACAATACAATTTATAACTAACCGAAACAAGAATATTATATAATGTTTAAGACTGAATTGCGTGTGAAAAGTATTTGGATTACATAAGTAATACAGTGAGCATGAAGCCACCATCTAACACTGACCTATGCGCTGAATCCCCACAAACCGTCCAGAACAGCGACCTGGCATGCTCCAAACGGGAAAGTTCACAACCAGATTGATTTCATACTGCGTCGCAACGGTTCAAGTCCAGCATCAACAAGGCGAACACAAGAATACTCACCACCATCAAACTGAAGTATAAGAGCAAGCGCATCACTAAGAACCCTTGCATTATATTTGACTTTGAGAAACTGGTATTACAAGCACAGATAGGTAGAAAGTGTGCAGACCTGAACATATTACACAATGGCATCGACACCATAACCACCAACATCACGGATGTCCTGCTGTCATCGGCCGAAGAAGTTCTTGGGAGGGAGAGAAGGAAGGAAAGTGACGACCGAAATCCTGGACCTCTGTGACAAAAGAAGAGAGGTGAGGCATGAGAAGCTTACCAGCTTGGACCTCTGGGTACCGTAAAGCGAACAGGGAGGTGAGGAAGAAGATCAAAAAGGCTAATGGAGGAGTTGATTGAGGAGCAATCTATCAACATCGACAACGACAGCAGTTAGAAGGCATACATCACCCTCAAGACCCTCACGAAGACCAGTCAGCCGAAGGCCAGCGTTTTAGCAGACGTTGGCGGGAATCTCCTGACCGAGAGTGTCGCAGTCGTCAACAGGTGGACTAAATACTTCAGCGACCTCTACAACTCCCAATCTCATTCAGAACGATCCCAGACCAGAAGCGGCGACGAAGGCCCGTCCATGCTTAAGGCAGAGGTGGATGAGGCAGAGCCTAGTCTTAAGGCAAGCAAATCTAATGAAGTGGACAACGTTCCTTCCGAGCTGATTAAGCACGGGGGAGAGTCAACAACAGCAGCAATTTCGACACTGTGCCAAAAGATCTGGGAGGGGCAAAGGTGGCGACAGGAATGGACCCAGTCTCTGGTCAACCCCCTACCGACAAAGGGCAGCCTCAATTTGTGCGAGAATTACCGCACCATTGGCCTCATCAGTCATCCCAGCAAAATGATACTATGCATCACCCTCAATCGATTGAAAAGTAAGGCCGAGGAACTGCTGGCCGAAGAGCAGACTTGATTTAGAGCTTGGAAGAGCACAGTGGAACATATTTTCAACTGCAGAGTCATCATTAAGAAATACCTGCAACACCAACGTGAGCTTTTCCACAACTTAATCAATTTCAAGAAAGCTTTCGACCGCGTGTGGTTTGATGGTCTATGGAATGTTATGAGAGCATTAAACATTGACGAAGGGCTGGTGCAAGGTATACAAGAACTCTACGGAAACGCCAGCAGCGCCATACTCCTCAATGGAAAGCAGGGGGACTTCTTCAGGACATCAGTGGGCGTCCGTCTGGGATTTCTGCTCTCTCCCGTACTGTTCAACATCCTGCTTGATAAGATAATGCACGAGACTCTCTATTACCACCACATTTCAATCTCTATCGGTCAAAGACCCATACTAACTTGAGATTCGCTAATGCCTTTGGCCTCATGGGTGGCACCAGCAGTGAACTTAAAGATCTCATCAACAAACTCTATACCATAGCAGGCGTATACGGAATAGAGGTCAGCACGGAGAAGTCAAAGATCATAGTGAACAGCTAGAACAACAGCAGTGCAGCCATCACCATACATGGCGAGAAGCTAGAAGAAGTGACCAGCTTCAAGTACTGGGGAGCAACCCTGTCCAAGGATGGTTCCAGTACCGCTAAGGTCCGAATTAGTATTGCCATGGCGACCTCAGCGATGGCCAGGCTGAACAGGTTGTGGACAAGTAGTTATATCAACCTTCCCTCCAAGTACAGGCTCTACAAGTCTCTCGAAGTCTCCGTCCTATTGTACGGCAGCGAGATCTGGACGCTTCACGCGGACACAGAACGCCGGATACCGGCCTTTGTTCACAAATATATCCGAAGACTGCTCCTTATCTCCTACATGGAGCACAAGACTAACGAGTACGTCCGAAACATGACTGCACTACTTGTTGGCCAATAAGAGCCCTTACTGGCGACCGTCAAACGACGGAAGGTGGCTTGGTTTGGACATGTCACCAGGCACGACTCTCTATGCAAGATTGCTCTCCATGGCACGTTACAGGGAGGTCGCCGTCGAGGCCGTCAGACGAAAAGCTGGATGGACAATGTAATAAAGTGTACATCACTCCCATTGATGAATTATCTCTCAGCGACCAAGACAATGTAATAAAGTGTGCATCCCCCATTGATGAATTATCTCTCAGCGGCCCATAACTGACCTGACTGGAGGATGATTTCTGTATCGTCGTCCCTTATCCCCCCCAACGACCAGACCGGTCAAGGAAATGATGATGATGAGAATGATGATGATGATGATTCCGTTAGTGGTGGTGGTGATGGTGGTAGTGGTGATGATGATGATGATGATGGTGGTAGTGGTCATGGTAGTGGTGGCTGTGTTGGTGATGATGATAATGATGGTGGTGGCGGTGGCGGTTACGGTCGCTTCGGCGGTGGCGGCGACGACGACGATGATGATATCGACGACAACGAAGACGACTACGACGATGACAACGACGACGATGACGACAACGGCGATGACGACGACGACGATGACGACGATCACGCTGGTGGTTGTGGTGTTGGTAGTGGTGGTGGTGGTGATGGCGGTGGCATGGCGGCGGCGACGACGACGACGATGATGCTGATTATATCGACGACGACGACGACGTAAACGCACTCCCGTACGCACGCCCGCACTGACGACGACGCACACCACGTGATCCTAGAATCTCACAATGAGCACTGTGTGCTCAGGTGAGCTAATAAAACAGCTTAAGGTAGATTGATGAAAGTCGTTTTGTGGATAGAGAGCCATATGGGGAAATTGCTAATTATTTCTTTTTTGTTCGTCAAACAAAATTGTGTTTGCTATGTCTCCTATGGTTGCAGAAAAAAGTGAATACTACAATCTGGATCCTGCGATCTGAAGAAGTTCTTATTCGACAACACTATTCCTGGAAGAGAATGCAGTCTAAGTGATCATTTTAAGTTGTGTTCTACATGTTTATCTTTTTTATATTATTGTATACGTACACTCTTTATGCATACGATGACAGATTGTTGAAATGCTAAATTATTTATAAAAAAAAAATGATTTTGCTAATTAAATATCCCAGGGGCATTTTAATGTAATTTTGCATTTACATTTTCAACAGTTTTCACTAGTCATTTTAGATATGATTAATTCTAACAGTGAGAGAGCCATTTTAATCACTTCGTTCATTTAATATGTATTTGTTCTATCAACATGAGTGCATAATGAAACATTATTATAATCGTTTTGTGCACAATATGCGCTTAAACGGCACATTTGTTGTTAGATAATTTGGCTATATTCGGTTCGAATCATAAAATGTGTTTGCCATCAGGATTAATCATAATTTACTTGTCTAATAAATTGCAAGGTTAATCAATTCACAAGTCGTATTTATTTGTGTTTTCAAAATAAACAAAGCCTAATATAGTTGATATTTACAAATAACATTTCTTAATAGCACAATAACTGGGTAATCTAAGGAAAACATGTCATACACCAATGTTATTGAAAATACGGCACACATTTTCCTTACACAATTAGCCTGAGGTAAGAGATTTGTTTTCATATTGGTATTACTAGTTTAAGCAAGTGTTCAAGAAAAAAAGTGTTTTAACATGTAAATGCGATATTTCAAAGGTCACTGAATTTGATTCCGTCTCAATGTATCACCAACATATGGGCTAATAAAATAAATGCAGACAACACAATAAGAGCATAAATTGTTGAAAGAAACCAAGCAACATAATCATTTTGGACAACTATGTCCACAACCAAATAATTAAAACACATTCATACGAACTTGGAATAAGACATCAATCTTCAACAATGCTTAAGATATAGTTTTACCTGCTGTACTTATCAATTTTAATAGACTATAATTAGAATAGACACTTGCATACATAATTGCATCATTTGCATAATACAATTTTAAACACTTTTAGGTGAAGTTTGAATAACACATCAATCTTATGGGTTTTTTTAAGAACGGTTTACATGCAGCTGTACATGTTGAATTTATTAATTGTGACCAATAATATGTAACGTTGGCACCTGCATATATACTTGCACCATGCTGTAACTTGATATTACCACAAACTATGATGTTAAGATTTTGTAATTCCCCAAAAATGAAACTGTGTTCATATGTGCATTAAAACAGTTTACCAAAACAGATAAAATGATTAAGAAACAATCACGTTTAATGACAACGGCATGTACAATGTCTAATTATAACAAACTATAAACAATTTATTGTAAACATACATTTATAATACTTAATTAACAGTTTTGTGTGAAATTTAGTCTCTTCTAAATTTGATGCATTTGTTTTTAAAACATCTGTTCAAAATGAAATCAATTTAAGTATTCCGAAAATGCCTTGGCATTGTTTACACTTTTCATACCTTTACACAATATTTTGAAAAAGTGACACTCCAGAAACATTATCAGTAGAGAATGTCGTGTCCCCTATTCTTTTATTTAAGGTTAATGACTAACAAACCGATTGGCCTATAATGATATTAATAGCTAGTGGTTTAGTAAAAGGTATTTAACAAGTCAATATATTGTAATTTAAGTAACATTCCATTAGGTTGAGTGTATTAAGAAACATAATAAGCATGAACAAAGTATGTTAGAGATGTTGATATTGTTGAGTTTCCGGAACCGGTACTTAGATTATTTTTTTTTATCATAATGCCATATTNAAAAAAAAAACAACAACACAACAATAAACCCTAATACGACTTATTTTTAATAAATATGTCGTGTTGTAATGATTGTTCCACTTTTATTAGATACAATAATTAATTTTAAAAGTTCAAATTAAACACAATTGTCCGTTATTAAAACATCATTATGAACGATACACATACATGTATAAAATGTAACATATAGCATATGTACGATGAAGGCCACTAAAACACGTTCTTAAATTGTGTTGCAAGTAAATAGCAGTAAAACTCAAGATCAATCATTTTAACGAGACAATAAAATGCACGTTAACATTTAAATGACAAAGTAGATCAATCAATTTCAATACAATGCATGTTTAAAATGTAAATTTCAAGGTAGCGAAAACATCGATGGCATTCGTATGTGAGTCAATTTTATCGTAATACTTCATTTTAAAGGTTATTATCAATCAATTAATTATTTGTATTCTCTTTATCATAAATCTAACGACAAATATAATAATTATGTTGATGTCATGAAATGAAGATGATAATATGATGATGATGATAATGACCATGGTGATGATGTAATTGTTGTTGCTTTTTGCTGATGATGGCGATGATGAAGCTACTGCTGATGATGATGGTGATTCCATCGGTGGTGGTGATGATGACGCTGATGACTATAATGATGATGATGTGGATTGCGGTGATGGTGGTGGTGGTATATGGGCTATATAAAAATGCGCGTTCATATATAACGTTGAAAGCTGAGTTAATTTTATTATTTCTCTATGACAAAATATGAAATGAAGATGTACTTTTCCCTTTTAAACCGTTAAAATACATGTGCATATACAGTATTAACGTTTTTTATTGAACGCCTTGTATTTAGTCTGTAGATGTTGTACAGTTTATTAACCGAACAAAAACAGCAACAACTGAATGTTGAATTTGACCTCACGAAATGTGCATTAAGCAATGCAAATTTTCTTTGTCCTTGCGTCCGTAGGGCTCGAACTGTAAAAACAAAATTCAGAACATTTCTGACAAAAATGCCCTTTTGTACGTGACATAATAAAATAATAAATTCATAGCAAATGTGATAAAAAAAAAACGAATTTCCATATATTGTGTATCGTCTTATCAAGTAAAAAAACACACAATAAAAACAAATTTCTTCGTTTAATGTGTATGAATTTGAAATATCAAAGTTATTTTTTTAACTATTACAGAATGTATTTTAATTGAATAACCAAGCTATTGTGCATTTTTATTAATGCACAGTGTTTATCTCGTATGTATGTCAATGTGTGTATATCAACTATTGGCACACTCTATCTGCTTCTAACACTCGTTTTCGAATAAAAAGGAACACGTAATGATAATCAATTTAGCGCGAATGTATTTTAAATTTTCTCTGATTTGTATGTCCCCCAGGCTATACTGGAGGACATATTGTTTTTGCCCTGTCTGTTGGTTTGTTGGTTTGTTTGCACAAACTTTAACATTGGCCATNTATCTCTGTTAAAACTTGTTTGCATTTGTTGTAACATGCAACTTATCCATATTTCATTATCCATGCCGCTTACCGAGATTATAAAGTTTGTGTTGCGATAAAATAATTTTACATATATATTTAATTAAATATCTATCAAGGAATGAGTGAAATTCAGTCAATATAAACAAAATGATATGCGGCTTAGAAAGAGTGAAATTGTCCTAAGGCATTTCCCAACTAGTAGTCGTATAAAATCGGTATGTTCATCAATACGATATGCGGAAGATACCAAACGAATTTGTAATACAATAATTTGTAAGACAGACACCTTGTGTTTTAAGTACGGAGTCCTTTATTTATGACAATTGACCGATTGCAAAAACAAAACTGCATAGCACAAACGCAAACAAGAAAAACAATGCTCATAAATGAATTCACCCGGGGTCAGCATCTAAGACTTTTAAAGCCACATTAACACTCAAAATCAACGAGTTTATCGTAAAATATTTCTTAAAATAACGTTAACCCATACAAAATCAGTGTTCGTTATAGCAATAGCCAAAATTTCAACGCTGGATGTGTTTTGTAACATAGATTTAACAAGATATAAACTGCTTTTTTCATGAACCATGTTAGTGTTCGTGTGTCGTGTGAAAAGATATCGTTGCGTGAAATTAAAATGGAATATATTATGCCACAAAAAGAGCATTTTGAATCTCGTTAAATCTATGTTATCAGACCACATCTGGGGTTGAACAGTTGGCTATTGCTATAAGGAACACTGATTTTTATGGATTAACTTTATTTTACGAAATAATTTACGACATATTCGTTGATTTTGAGTGTTAATGTGGCATTAATGTCCAATTCAACAAAGACACGTGCTCAATACGTACTTCATGTCTATAGTTCCACTGTTGTCGTCATCCAACTTCATCATCAGCAACTCGATCTCCAGATCGGTCATGTCTATGCCTGCGCCCTGAGCAACAAAATACATGAGGCGTGTCGAGATAACAACTAGTTTAATACAAGTGTGCAAAATGTCATGTTTTGTATGCATATGCAACGTCTATAGAATAATCCTGGACGAGATTTTTTCTGTTGCTTTTTTCAATCAAGTTTTGTTTTCATGTGAACTGTTGGCGGAAAGTCCTGTACCGACTTTGGATGGCATGCATCTGGGATAAGACGTAACGTACGAGCTTTAAAGTCTACATTCCGACTACAAGCCTCACATGAATTCAATGCATATTCATTTCGGATATGCAGTGCCACTTTAGCGTAAACGCGTGTTTAATTATGAATTATGTTTTAAACACAGATACAGATAATAAAAAAAAACAGGTTTTGCTTCGTGAATAATGCAATTTCAAATAGCATACGGTTGTCGACCAAAAATATTCCTTAAAAGGACAAATTTTCTTCTTAAAGCATTGGTTCGTTACTTGCAACATAATGCTTTCAAAGTTATAAAAAGGTAACAAATTGTGTCGCGTTCTGAGAAAACTGGGCATAATGCATGTGCGTAAAGTGTCGTACCAGATTAGCCTGTGCAGTCCGCACAGGCTAATCAGGGACGACACTTTCCGCCTAAATTGTATTTTTTCTAAAAAGTGACTTCATTTAAACGAAAAATGTCATAAAAGCGGAAAGTGTCGTCCCTGATTAGCCTGTGCGGACTGCAAAGGCTAATCTGGGACGACACTTTACGCACATGCATTATGCACAGTTTTCTCAGAACGCTACACAATTAAGACCCCCACCAAGCCAATGACACAAATAGATTACAAAATGTGTTCACGTACATGTATACCCGCTTTCAGTTCATCGAGGTCAAGATTAAGGCTGCCATCCTTGTCAAAGGTCAACAGAAGGTCAACAAGCCTGTAACCCGCGTTGTCCAACCACTCTTTCAGCTTCGTCATCGGATCATTAACGTGTGCCGCCCACAGGTCTTGTTTCGCGGACTTGAATGACGTCACGTCCAGCATTACACCACCGTAACGTATGGTCATTTTGCGGTTCTCTTTCAACGATACGGCAAGTGTCTCGAACTTCGGCTTCACAGTCAGATTCTGTTGAGTGTAATTGAGTGTGTGTATTTCGAAGTTTATGAGGTCCTTCCGGGCCAGAGGCCGCATTATGTGAAGACACGGAGTGTGTCCCAGCACTCCTACCTAATTTGCTTACTAGACTCACGAAAGTTCGGACGAATTTTGAATTATAGCTGCAATTTCCAGCTATTTAGTTTTTACTGAAAGTTATTCAATTTTGGTGTGGTCTTATGCTGTGGGGAAAACCGTAATCCCCGGAGGAAACACACCTGTACGGTATGTTGACCACCTACCAAACTCACATGCGCCGGGAACGGGGATTGAACCCGGGTCGCAGAAGTGAGAAGTGCATGTACTAAACACTGCGCTTACCGGACATCCAAGTGTAATTGAGTTATGCAGAGCTGCTTAAAAACAAGGCACAATTTTCAGTTGTTTGGATGTATTGAGTAGTTTAATTGCCTCGGCTTAACATACCCTGTGACTGGGTACCTTATTCATTCAATCGAAAGTCTTAGACGTTATAAGTTCGGATTACTAAGCATTTACACATAAAATGGAACGGACTTTATTCTTACCCCAAAATCGATGTACTTCATTGGTCCATTTTCATTTCTTTCTTCTCCAAGAAGTATTACATAACCTCCCTCATCTTGGATTTGGTTATATCCGATCTGCGTAAATACAGAAGAAGAAAAAAAACATCTTGTTCTAATGTTNTATGGCCCGGACAAGCTCATTTATGGCCATTTTTGGCCTTTGACCTCAAAGTGTGACCTTGACCTTGAAGATATTGACGTAATTTTGTCGGACGACACACTGTCCAATGATGGTGAACATATGTGCCAAATGATTTCAAAATCCCTTCATGAACAACATAGTTATAGCCCGGACAAGCTCATTTATGGCCATTTTGACCTTTGACCTCAAAGTGTGACCTTGACCTTGGAGATATTGACGTAATTCTTTCGCGCGACACACTGTCCAATGATGGTGAAGTAATGTGCCAAATGATTTTAAAATCCCTTGATAGATGAAATAGTTATGGCCCGGACAAGATAATTTTTGGGACAGACAGACAGACGACAGACAGACCGACCGACAAAGTGACTACTATATAGCCCCCATTACCAATGGTAATGGGGGTATAATAAGATAAAATTAAAGACCATTCTTACAAGATTCAAGTTCTAAAACTTCATTTTCAACCCTAAGATACTGATGAGCAGCAAACAGCATAAAAGATGAACAGACTACGAGCAGGCTGTTCTGATTTTATGCTGGTTGTATATAGCCATTTTATGCTGGTTGTATATAGCCATTTTATGCTGGTTGTATATAGCCATTTTATGCTGGTTGTATATTGCCATTTTCATTTTGCTTTTGTGCAGGAAAGGGTAACCCACATTCATGGCACAAAACTAACATTTTAGCCATGTTTGCCCACCCTTATTCCTTCAATATTTCTTGTACCTGTAGCAGAAAATAAAGGTAATTTCAATCAACGCAAACTTTTTTAAAAATCATAACGCCATACACAGAGCTTGGCCTAAATTGGCTGAGCGATGATGTATTCATTAATTAAAAATAACAATAAAATAAATAGTTTAACTATAAAACAGGCAATTACAGATAGATGTCCACAAGAAATGTACCATTAAAAACCAGAACCATGCAAGCAAGAAACCGGGCATTCATAGATATCTTCGAGGAATTGATGTCTCACTTCTATGTCAAAATGTTCTAAATTCAGAAGCAAAACATCCCAAACCAATGGAAACTACAAGAATACCTTATGCCTAGTTGTTCTTTTGAAGTTCATGAAAGCAACTTGTTTTTATTTCGCATCACTTAAACTTTTGATGGGTTATTTTGTTTTCTTACTTTTTGTCATGGCAACCATAGTTTTCTGGATTTTCAAATGTGGTCGTGGCCAAGTTTAGTTACAGTAATAGTTGAAAACAAAAACTAAAATGGACTTAGACTGACCATACAAGTTTACCCTTGACATGAGCACATCATGCTCAGGTGAGCTTAAAACTACAAAAAGCCCAATATGTGGCGTGTTCTGACAAAACTGGGCAAAATGCTTGTGCGTAAATTGTCATCCCAGATTAGCCTGTGCAGTCCGCACAGGCTAATCAGGGACGACAATTTCCGCTTTTATGGAATTTTTGGTTTAAATGATGTCTCTTCTTAGCGAAAATCCAGTTTAGGCGGAAAGTGTCGTCCCGGATTAGCCTGTGCGGACTGCACAGGCTAATCTGGGATGACACTTTACGCACAAGCATTTTGCCCAGTTTTGTCAGAACACGCCACATATTATTACCCCTCTTTTTTTCATTTCTGGATGGTGGTGTCCGTGGCAATGGTGCCCGTGGTGATGATGATGATGTTCATGGATTTCCTGGTCTTCACTCATACTCTGACCGTCAGAGTCCCCACTGGATTTCTCTAAGTCCTTTGGTCGTCGCATCTTCTTCTTCCTGCTCTTCTTGACCTTGAGTGTGTCTCCAACCCTGAGCAACAGATATTAAGAATTATAACGGCTACATCAGGACCTTTGTCATTCTTAGAGAATTTGTATAATTTTGCGACTCATTTTTTCACAATTTTGATAAGTGCACAACTCAAATTTTCACAATTGTAAAGAGTTTGCAACTCATTTTTTCACTGTTTCAAAAAGTTGAGGAACATTTTTTTTTAATTGTGAAAAGTTCTCAACTAAATTGATGCACAAATTGATGGGCCAAAGGCAGCTTCGAAAGACGGGGGAAAAAACGGTGTAAACATGTTTGTACAGAAATAAATTTGGTTTAAACATATTTATTCAAAATTGACTGCATCAAAAGACTAAGGCTTATTAAGACGCTGCCAAGACTGTTTCCGGGTAGAACCAGTACTTGGTATTTTTTATATGTTTAAGGAAGATGTACAGAAGGCTTCCACAGTGGGGATCAAGCCGTGAGCATCAAGTTAAAATCTGTGAGCTACTGTAGCAAGTCAAGGTGAACCCCAGATACAGACTGAATAATAAACAATATTCACTAACAATTTCCAGTCTTCAAATCAAATTATCTTTTAATCCACTAACTTTAATTTTGGCAACATTATATATATATGATTTGTGATAGTAGCAAAATTTCATTCATTACCATGATTTAGGTAAAAGTTTTACTTTTTTTAATAAGATCTATGACCCTTTTCGTAATTTTATACTTCCTTTTACAAACAACAATGCCAGTTTGTTATAACAAGCATACACACCATAATATTTTAAAAATCCCCTATCCAGCTACAAACTTACTAAGTATTCAAAACAAACAAAAAGATATTTTCCTTAAATACATGTCAATACAAAACATTTACATACAACTTTATTATGCCATCAGAGAATTGTTCAAACACGAATCTTTCTCCAATATTACATTCATTATTCATACTCAATTGCAGTAATGTCTATAAAACTGTAGCTTTAAATAATATGCAGTAATAAAAACATAAAATATCATAAAACACTATATATTAAATTACTACATACATGTAATTGTCCATATAGGCTCTTCATTAATTTGTTAACTATATAAACATCTATGCTCTATTTGCTACTATAATTATATAAAACCACTTTTCACCTCAGGCATATAGTGGAATCCAATGTATTGATTTTATTTTAACATAAATGCAGTGCTTTAATGATAAACACTTAGAGGCGTAATCGATAAAATTTATACTTTTCATTAAAAACTATTATTATTAAGTGGTTGCCATGGTAAAGTCTTTATTCTTACTTTCCTGGAAATAAACAACCAATATTATTCAATTCTAACATGACTAGCCCCATATTTAGCAATTGCTATACAAACTAACATTTTATGTTTGTTTTAAACAATTTTTGTGCATGGTCATTTAGGTACTGAAGTTATCTTCCAAAAGGTGAGCTAAAATTTAGAAAAAAATGAAGACTCCACTTTAGAAATAGATTATAATACTGCAACAAAAACTTTATACTCTTGTTAGCTACATTATAGTTAATGTGAATTAAATAACAAGATAAAGCAAATTGAAAACATGCTAGCAATAATTATCCCCACACTTTTTGAAAAAAAGGTGGGGATATTGTGGTGATCTCCGGCTTCCGTCTGTCCAGTTGTCCGTCTGTCCGTCCGTCCTGGCCAATATCTCCTCCTACACTATTAGCACTAGAACCTTGAAACTTACACACGTGGTAGCTATGAGCATATGTGCGACCCTGCACTATTTGGAATTTTGATCTGACCCCTGGGTCAAAAGTTATAGGGGTTGGGGTGGGGCCGCGTCAGAAATTATCACTCATTTTTTTAGGTTATTTTACATTTACTTCTTTATTTCTACACCGATTCACTTCAAATTGATACTGGACCTCTCTTATGACAATACGGTCAATCTCAACCATGCATGGCCCCATTCCCAACCCTGGGGCGCCCCGCCCACATAGGCCACACCCACCAAAAATTTCCATTTACTATAATTTCTTCTTGAAATTGAGTGTTTTAGTTCTTCAAAAAAGGATTTCCAATGCCTTGTGCTAAAAGTTGTTATTGTTTTTGGATAGAGCTATGTCTAAGCAACATCTACATACCAAAGTTGTTGATTTGTATATAATGTAATGGCAATGCAACTGGACTCTGATTGATGGCTCTCAAAAAATAGATTTTTTTAGTTGAAACCCTTGTTACCATTATTATATATATATTTATTTATTTTTTGCATTTTCGGTCTAAACACACTATATTATACTATCCCAACACCGTTCCAGCCCCCTGTGGGAAAACTATGAGTGCTTGTTAAGCCGTGTGTATTTTGCGTTTTGTGAAAAACAAAGTTTCTCTTTAAGTCAAACACATTTTCAAACAGAATGCCTTAACATATATTGAAGCTTTACCAGAGAGGTAATTAATTAATTAATTACCCATCGTCTGCCGTGTCGTTAGTTTCAACATCGCCATCAATGGCATCAGGATCAACGTCTTGATCTGAGCTAAGCTCGTACAATGAATCGGCATCCGCCATGCCTGTCAGAATTTGCATGTAGGTCACAACGGTCAAAAGACAATACGGTCCAACAAGTCAAGATCCAACCTTTAGCAGGTTCCGAGCACATTCAACGAAGTTTTTTTATCTTTGTCTTATGAAATATGTAGACAAATTTAGAGACGGTTTGTATTTTATGTTAATGTTTTTTATTTAAGCGAAATATGCAAGCACTAAATACATTTAGGGGCGTATGTACGTTCAAGAAAATTGTACATATACGTGCGATATGGTTGCATGGTCAAACAGGAAATGCACCTCCATCATGTTACAGAGAATTTTGTTTTTAAAGAACTTAATAATTTGAATGCCCGTAAGAGTACGGATCTGGATGGTATTTCAGCTAAGTTCCTTAAGGATGGGGCAGATATTTTAAAAAATCCAATTCGTTTTATTGTTAACTTGTCTATACCTGAGGGATGTGTTCCGGGTGACTTTAAACAAGCTAGGGTTACGCCTTTGCACAAGAAAGATAGTAAGTTACCGGCAGATGTTGGATATTATAGGCCAGTTCGTTTACTTAGTGTAACTTCATTTTTTTAAGAAAGAGCAGTGAACATAAAATTGCAATCTTTATTAACGTCAAACAATATTTTTTATGAGCATCAATCAGGATTAAGAAAATCATGTTCTACCGAGAGTTGTCTTATTCAGCTTCTAGATTCTATTAAATTAAATACCTCAAAAAGGATTGTATACTGGAATGATAATGTAAGATCTACAAAAGGCCTTCGATATAGTTAATCACAATATTCTTTTTGGAAAATTAGAACTTACGGGTATACGATCAATTCCCTGGTTTAAACTTTACCTATCTGATAGAAGTCAAATTGTTAGTATTGGTAAGTGTTCCTGTAATTCTAACCCTGTTTCGTGTGGTGCGCCACAAGGCAGTATTTAAGGGGCCTCTTCTCTTTCTTTTTGTACGTGAACGATATGATTATAAGCATAGACAACGAATGCAAACTTATTTTATACGCTGATGATAGTACAATTTTATTTAGTCATAAAGATCCTGTTTTTATATCCCAAAAGCTTGGTCATGTTTAACAATGTTTTTCTGAATGGCTTGTGGACAACAAGTTGTCACTACATCTCGGCAAAACAGAGTATATTGTGTTTGGGCCAATCCGAAAAGTAAGCAAACTGAACATATGTCTCCAGTAAATTGTAATGGCCATACAATAAAAAATGTTAAAACGGTTTAGTATTTGGGCCTTCAGATTGTTGATACTCTTTCTGGTGATAATATTGTACATAACATCGTTTCTAAAGTAAATGCAAAACCTAAATTTGTATACAGACACAAAACTTGTTTAGATTTTAATTCTAGAAAACTTTTAAGTTAAGATCTTTTACAATGTCATTTTGATTAGTGTTGTTCATCTTGGTTCCATAGTTTAAATAAAACCCAAACGAAAAAATGACAAATTATGCAAAATAAAATTATCAGATTTATTAAAGATTACGAACCAAGAACCTCCATTACGAATGATGATTTTGTACAATTGAAAATGTTTAATGTGGAAAACAGAGTGGAACAACTTAAATTAAGTCATATGCATAACATTTATTATGGAAAAATGTCCTTCATATCTCAGCAAGAACTTTGAAAAATCATCAAGATCTGGTAAAAGTAATTTTATAATACCAATTGTGAAAAATGCTTATTTAAAAAAACGTTCAAATACTCTGGGTCGACAGACTGTTATTCCCTTCCAGAGGACATCCAAAAAGTGGAAAATATTGACAAATTTAAAAGAATGGTTAAGAAACATCTACAAGACAAACAAACTGAGAGAAGTGAGGACATATTTATATGTATTATTGATATAAGCATATGACTGTGATATAGAAACAATTGGAATCTGTGATATATACTATTTGAATTGAAATGTTTCCATATTTGCAATACTATTTATTTAGTTAAGCCTCGTGTTTGGTAATGTTATACATTCTTTGTTAACATTGGTTTAGTTGTCGGATTGAAACAAAACGTAAGGTACTTTTAATGGACCCCATTGGAAATAAGCTTTTAGCTAGATGGGTTATCCATAGGTCAAATATTGCATTTCAATTGATAACTAATTTGTATAACTGTTATAATATATAGATTTAATTTATTTAAATATTATTTGATAATTACAGCTTTCTGAATGACATATTGGTGTAACTATGTTTTTATGTTATTGTGTTATTGTTATATGCGTTTGACATAGAATGTTAATAAATAAATATATAATGTATGGAAATAAACATGATAGTGAAGTGTGGGGAATAAAAAGAATATGTATATGGCAAAATAAATATCTTATATTTTACTTCGAGTCGGCAAATATCAAATGCTTATTAATGCAGTCAAATTAAATACATACGTCAATACTATCGCGCACTAATACGATTTAGAGCAAAGCGTCTTTCTTGTGCAACATGCAATACTCATAGTAATGTTCAAACGTTCCTTCTGTTGCTTTTAAAAAAAGTGCAGGTAAAATAATATGCATTCGGCTTCCGATGCTTAACACTATACAGGATACCACCACAACAAAAACATATACGTTTCGAATTAATATGAATGCAACTTGAAATTCTGTGCAAGACAACTTCACACAGACTGTATTACCGGTATTCAAAAACTAGAAATGTGTCGGGCATGGACCCCCCCCCCCCCCCCTNCCCCCCCCCCCCGCTTTATTTGACCTGACACAGATACGAATATAGTGTGACAACCATAATTTGTATAGTAAACACAGCATGAATGTACCTTTGCAACGGATGTTACACAGGAAGCCTATTTCACAAGTGTGACACTGACCTTTAAGTGAGCGCCATAGTTTCCGCATGCGACATGGTGTCGTGATGTGTTTTATTTTTCAAATTATTTTTTAATCCCATCATATGCAAGGTCAGGAAATAGACTTGACAGTCACATATGTATCTTCTACTACCATATAATGACAATATTCACATATCAAGTATCAACTATTACCTTGTTCTTTAAGTTAGCAACATATTGGTGCTGCACTCGACACATCGTCTTGATATGATTGTCATTTTGTGCCATTTTATTGATAAATCCCATCATGCAAGACAAAGTTATCGGCTGGATAAACATGTACATGAACGTTGCATATGTTTGGTGAGTATGCAAAAAGTCCACTGTTACATTGACATTGAAGTGATCGACCTAAGGTAGTTGTTGCATTTGATACATTGTCTTGGTGTGGTTATCGTTTGTGGCAATTAATATGCTAAGTCCCACAATGTAGGACAGAGTTCAAGGCTAGGCATGAACAGGCGACCTTCAATAAAAAATATTGCATAATATATATATATATAAACATTTTGAAAAAGCTTTTTTGGTTCCTAGAAACTTTTTAATGATTGCAACTGATAAACTGAATTTTAATTAACAACATGCACATTTCCTTCAAAGTCACAGATAACATCCCGAATATTCGAAAGATTCGGCTCGTATTGACTAGTTTGTGTGTATTCCCAATCATATAATCTTATTGAATATAATGTCTCCCTTTTTCATTCATCGTCTTCTATTTTTAATAGATACAATAACCCTTTATCACCGTATACAAGCCGTGTTTTCTTAAATGTATTAATTTTCTTTGGATTTTTAAATTTACAGATTTTCCATTGTGTGTGTGTCTTAGACGTGACACACGTGACCCGTCGGAATTTCCACAAACTGAACACCTCACCATTTGAGAAAAACAGCCAAGTGGTGATTATTCATCGAAATACTGGTGACTATTGTGGATGCACTTTATGTCTCGTTTATTAACAGAAGTCGTCTTTGCGTTCTAGGAATGGTATGCTGAATATCAGATAGAAACATACTGAACTGTAAATACATCATCCCCTTTTTTTTCCCTTTGACCCTATATCTTTGGCATTGCTTTGCAAATGGAGCTGTGTAATCACGGTCAGTTGTCGGAGTACATTTTATCATGTTTGGGTGATCTATTACCAATATTCTACCATCAGCTAAAGTATCGAAAGCAACAACTGAATTTATTCTGTCACTTCGGGGACATTCCACCATCAACAATTTTATATTGTTGTACGTAATCCGCATTTCATGTAAATCCATAGTTGTTTTCTTTCGACATACATCTAATAGTGGTTCAATTAGAGTTGCCATGTGTTTTCTTATCATAGCTATGGCATGGAACTTCAGCCAACACAGCTTCATCAACTCATAACTCTTTACCCTTTACCCTTTGGGTAAATGTTTGATACTCACATTATTGTACATGTTTACTTTGTGTCGTAAACTCGATCGACCGTCAGTTTTCTGCTTATCAACAAGAAACTTTATAGTTATGGTGTTTATTCTATGTAGAAGTGTAAGACATTATTTTCGTGTATGCCCCGATATTATTGCAGATTTACATGCCCTAACTTAGGCATATTTTGGATACTTAACATTGTGTACTTTACGTCGCAAACACGTCTCTCAGTTGTATGCATGTACATGTATATATATATATGTATATGTATACAATTGAACACGTGTACATCACAGTGAGATCGTGAGATATTGACATAGTTATCGCTGAAATACCTTTAAAAGTGTTTTACCATGCTGTCAGTACTTACCGTATTAGCATATGTAACCTTCGTGGAAGATATCAATCTCGATTGTTGCGAATTCGTATCCGGAAACGTTAGGCACGTTACACGCACGCCACGGTGAAATATTTTGTTCCATCCGTTGGGGGACTGAACTGGATTTTTTACTCGAAATACAGCAAAACTGGCATTTCTTATCAGTACAGTTACGCTAACCTTTATTATTGTAATTATCAAAATATTGACCGGTCAGATTAAAAAAGACATTCGTAATAATAATTTACTTTTAAATATTTGAATATAGACCTAAAAACAATCATATCAACATTCGATTACCGCATGAGTCGATGCGATCGCTAAATTTTATTAATTAAAACAATATGACAACAATGAACCCAGCAAACATGCCCATATCGGCCCGATGTTGGCTTTATGATTGCGAGGTTGAACTCGTAAGCCGATATCTGCATGATGTTAAACTTACGTGTTTGACCTAATTGCTGTTAGTGTGGCTCAAGTGATCGTTGTCCGCTCAGGTACTACGTAAAATGGCACCGGGTACTCTTGAGTACCCTACAATGTACCCCGTTACGGAAAATTCGCTTTTAGGCAGCCGGCAATACTTCGGGAGTACTTTTATATTTTCCGTATCCCGGGTACTTTGATGGATACTAAACTGAGCCCGGTGTACTTTAAAGTAGTACCTGAACCGACAATGACCAATCGAGCGTTAGTTTGGGGATCAATCTAGTTCAGTCTTGTTCTGTCATTTCATAAGATCAGAAGTAATTCAAAATGGACATATGTAGATTGTAGATACGAATATCGGCCCGGCATCGGTCCGATTTCTAGCAATAGACGTATAATGAGTGAAACATTAATGATATCGGCCTGACACGATTTCAAATCAAATCAAATCAAAATTCATTTATTGTTGGTATGAGATAAGATGTATATTAACACGCTTAAATCAACATTTAACGAAATTAAAATGTTTTGAATGTTTGTTGTTGTTTTTTAACAACTAGTAAGTAAACTTTTCTTGGAAACGTGTTGCAATTTAGCAATAACAGTTTTTTCAGATAATGTTTTCTACTTTTTATTCAATATTTAATAGCAATTACTAAAGTTTTTTAGACGAACCTAAACTTTGAAACACATTACTGACCCGGACAGACAGACAAATGGTGAATGCAACAAATTCAATTTAAGAATTTCTTATCAGGGGTGGGGTATAATAATTATATAAACACGCGTATCTGCATATATCTTTTTTTTTCAAAAAAACAAGAGATATATCATGTATTTTGATGACAATTAATAATTTCAAAGCTTGAGAACAATATTAATTAAGCCGCATTGTCCCGTTAAAGACCAATCCGCACATTGCACAAAACTTGTGACTCCGCATTTCAGCAGACGATATACTTCCGGTGAAAACAAACAAAATGCTGAATCAAGTTTTTTTCTTAAATTCGTGTTGATTCATGTATCTATCGTTTATACAACATGGCAACTGTCGCAAGTAAAAAGAAAGCGTCGGATATTCCAGAATGTCCATACGGTGCGAGGTGTTACCGCAGGAATCCCGAACATTTCGCCGAGTTTTTGCATCCGAAAAAATCTAAAACATCAGTAGATTCAGATAATGTGGACAACAGTTCCGATGGATCGTCTACATCAACGGTGGTGGCAACACCAACAGTGGCGACAACACCAACAGTGGTGGCACTACCTTCAACAGATTGTAGCACTCTTCCAGCTTGTAAATACGGGGCTAAATGTTACAGGAAAAACCTGATGCATTTTGCTGAATTTTCTCATCCAACAGCAGTCGCTTCCAGCATTAACTCTGGAAATGACAACGGGGATGACACAGATGAAATCACAGATGAAGACGTAAGTAGAGTAATAACATTTTGTGCTATTTCAGTTAACCATCTAGTAAAAAATTATTGGATATACATCATTATTTTTAGTTCCGTCAACACTTTTTTCAGAACAGTTAAGGACATATCACCAGAGGTCCAGATAAGATGCTTATTTGCATAAAATACCCATGAAAAAAAAGAAAATACGCATGACTTAAATTTTGTTAAGTAAAAAAACTCATGGCTAAATTCAGATTACGCATAGTGTGCAATTTCAATGCGTATTAGCCGTTTATACATGCATAATTATAAGTTCTTGTAAACATGACTGGTTCCCGTCATTGTGGTCACACCAGTTAAAACGTAGTGACATCACCATCTATGTACAGATTGTGGTTCCCAACCTAATTTACTCCTCAGTCAGAACGGTATCATTTCATTTTGGCCCACGATAAAGACCGATGTTGACACAACGGGCTCTCCGCTGCATTGTTGAGAATCGATATACGCTTATGGTGAAAACATTTGACATCACATTCGATAAAACCCGAATCGCACAACTTCAAGCATATAATTTTTGCTATCAGTTCATCTCTTGTGTGGCACTATGGAAAAACCTTTTTCCTTCAAGCACTTTTTAAATGGCAGCCGAACTACACATATATAATAAACAAGTTGTACGGATACCACCCGCTTACCATTCAGATAACGTGACTAAGCACATGTTTAAACTGTTAGATATATTGAAATCCGGTTTGCAATCAATGAATCTACTTGAATCATAATGTAATGCGAAAACTTGCTGCTTGATTGTTTTTCATATGACCGTCACGATCTGTGCCGTCCTGACGGGCAGTCACTGTCCCGAAAACGCTTTTCTTTTTGTGACGTGTGCCGCAGTGTCTGCATGTGTTTGTGTTTTATTGTCATGTAAATAAAACAAAAATTAATGGAGAGCCAGTTTTGTATGGTCGATCTCTATTAAGTCGACATCATCATTAGTAACACCAGAAAAAATTGTACGCCCTATTAATAAAATAAAACAAAAGTGATTGCTTTATTGTGTACAAGACTGCTTGTAATAGCAAGTTAACACTACATGTACAATTTATTATTAATTCTGATCCTTTGAACATAAATACTCCTTAAAATTATCGGATTTTGATTTTTACTCCTCAATTAAAAAATTCATGAGTGAAATACCCCTCGGCTGAAAAAATTATCTGGAGCTCTGCATATCACTTTCTGAAATGGTAGAAGTGGGTGGGGTAATGTAAAAAAATAATTCCTTATATTAACATTCTATATTATTTAAGTTTGGAACAATATGCACAATTAAAATAGCATATACTTCAGTGATACATAAACCAGTTCTAATGAAATCTTTCAAAAAGAGTAAATAATCACATTTTTTCACCTTATAAACCACTTTCTTCTCGGGCAACCAAAGTTCTTATTTCTTCATAAATCCACTGATACCAGCTGGAACATACACCACTGTAGAACATAGTGTTAGAGTATTATTAAATATAACACACTAGAAACACTGAAAAAACATCCTTTTTTGTAAGAAAAAATGAAATTTGGTCAGAATCATGTTTATCTTGATGAAATCTGGGTTGGAATTGTATTTGGGTCATCTGGGTCACTAGATCAAATAATAGAAAAACCTTGTGTAGACAATTGATGTCACAGTTTTCATCAGATCTTAATGATAGTGACATGGTGAGCTTATGTGATCATGTGATGTCCGGCGTCCTTCGTGCGTCCGTCCATCCGTCCGTCTACAATTTGTTTGTGTAGACAGTAGAGGTCACAGTTTTCATCCAATCTTTATGAAATTTGGTCAGAATGTTTATCTTGATAAAATCTGGGCTGGGATTGTATTTGGGTCATCTGGGGTCAAAAACTAGGTCACTAGGTCAAATAATAGAAAAACCTTGTGTAGACAATGGAGGTCACAGTTTTCATCCAATCTTTATGAAATTTGGTCAGAATGTTTATCTTGATGAAATCTGGGCTGGAATTGTATTTGGGTCATCTGGGGTCAAAAACTAGGTCACTAGGTCAAATAATAGAAAAACCTTGTGGAGACAATAGAGGTCACAGTTTTCATCCAATCTTTATGAAATTTGGTCAGAATGTTTATCTTGATGAAATCTGGGTTGGGATTGTATTTGGGTCATCTGGTGTCAGAAACTAGGTCACTAGGTCAAATAATTAAAAACCTTGTGTGGACAATAGAGGTCACAGT
>VMBQ01001850.1:20269-43408 GCA_007657795.1 Dreissena rostriformis | reverse complement strand
AAATCAAAGCGCTGAAGGCACTGAAGTGTTCGCTATTGCATAATCTGAGACGCACTTTAGTTTTCAAAATTATGTTATAGCTTTTTATATCGCAAGTTTGAAATGAACACAACCCATTCAAATTTATAAAGAGTGTGTCTTAAAGCACAGGTCGAGATGTGTGTGCACTGTTTATCCTCATATTTATGTTATAGAGATAACTTAGACAAAATAACAACAATATGTCTTTTTTTTCCACAATTGGTTGCTGCACTTGCATGCAACCATCTTTAGAATTTTGTTTCCTTGCTAAAAAATAACAAGCCTATAATCATGTACATGTTGTGTTATGTGTATCTAATACTGTATTTATTTTCTTTAAATAATTGAGCAACAATGTTTTCAACATGACAGACTTTTCATGCAGCATTAAGCCCCGTTTTCCCTGAAAGCAGCCAATATGAACAGATTTCAATGATAAACTGGCAAATGTTGTCGCACAAGCTCTTATAAATACTAGACTGGCCAATATGTTGAACAAGCTCTTAAACCTTATACATGCTGTCTGCTACAGTGTAAACAGGCAGTGGTTATCTTTACTAGCTGCAGTTGTCGTCCCTAGCGTAGTTAAGGCATTCTGATTTCAAAACTGCCTCTCTACTTTAGCTCACACTAAAAACAGTGTCTGGAAATGTCAAAAATAAAGTAATACATCACCCAAAACAGATTGACAGCCTTGAGTGTGTGTGATGTATATTGTGATGATCATATAACAGTTGCAAATGAAATTGTTTTTATTATGGATATATAAATGAGCCACGCTAAAATGTCGTCCCAGTTCAGTCTGTTCAGTCCGCAATGGCTAATCAGGGACGACACTTTTGGCTTTAATGGTATAAAGGAATCCTTTTCTAAGCGAAAATTCAGTTAAGGCAGAAAGTGTCGTGTCTGATTAGCCTGTGCAGACTGATAATCATTTAGTCTAGTTTTCCCAGAGCGCGGCTAAAATGTATGGAAAGCAAAAAACGTTAAATCAATACCTGGGAACTGTCTAGGTTGTCAGCAATATCTTCTACGTTCTGACCCACTTTCACGACAGCAAGCTGCGTAGGATTGTTGTCCACATGACCGACAATTACGAAGACATCGTCCGTGGCATCGTTTCTCACAGAGGTGGTTGCTTCCTGGAACTCCTCCAAATCTTCAAAGGTTGCCGATGTGCTCATTCTATTTTTTCTGTATCTGATTTCTGAAACCTGAATTTATAAAATGTAATCTTTCCGCTTCCCCATACGATTCCAAGTTTAATGCTGATTAATCATTTAAATTTTAATGGACGAACCATCACATGACAATCAATTGGGGCCCCATCAATTGCATCAATTTGCATGTTGACAAACAATATCTTTGCAAACAACAATGTCTTAAACAGACAACAAAATAAGGGTATTGAAGTTATTTGTTTGCACTTTTATTGAGTTCTTACCAAATATCAATCTTGTTAAATCCTTTATTCAAGCCGCGCCTTCGAAACCCGGAAGTGTCACAATATATCAAAGTTTCTTTCTTAAGAGTAGCCTCCCTTATTTAATACCGGCGGTGTTGCAAAATAGCGTAGTTGTATTTATTGTCATATAACTCGTTTAGGTCACAAAGTACTCATTCTAACCCTAAAAAAAGTTAATGTAAAAACTACATATTTAGTAAAAAAATAAATAAAGCCAACATTTTGCACTAAGGCAAAACCGAACATTTTCTTTAAGAGCATTCTAAGCGGAATGCATTGAAGAAATCAAAAAAGGGATGTTATGCAATATATAAGACAGAACTTGACATGTGTCATGATATGAACTTCGCCATGTGACGGGGGAAGTTGTGTGACAGCCTGGTTAGCACAGTCGGGAGAGCACTCGCCCTGAAAGCGAGGTGTCCCAAGTTGAATTCCAGACTGGTCGCATAATTTTCTTGGCCTGTGACATTTGGCACCAAATTTGAAATCGTGACAAAACCTCTTTGAGGAGCACAATTAATTATATACCACCCCAAAGCCCTGTTTTCCAGGACGAATTCATATTCGAGTGGGGGTGTTCGTCACGGTATGAACTTTGTAACGCTAGGGGAGAAGTTTTGTGGCAGCTCTGTTAGTTCTTGCCTCGATAGCCAGGCGTCCCATGTTTGAGTCCTGGACTGGTACCACAATTTTCTCGCCCTGTGACACACATATCAAAGTTCAGTTTTTTTTCCACTTTTTTCCAGTCACCTTTTAGTTGAGTATCCTATCTTAAAACGTAACTGATTTGTTTGTGAAAATCAATGCTCTCGCTGCACACATGTCATAACGAGTGTCATCGATCCACTGAAAAAATGTCTTCCAGTAAATGTAGCTGGATTTAAAAAAAAGAAGAGTATTGCACACATCTCCACTATTTAATGTACTGTAACCTTCAGTATTTCAACAGAATTTACCACAACATATTTTTGTAGAGCACGCTTGCAGAAAGCTCAGTATAAGGCAGTCGCAATCGGAAGTGTATGTGTTTGCATTATGTCATTCAAGCTTGTCCACACTATAACATCGTCATTCATCATGAAATTATCAAACAAATTGCCCCAAACATGCACCATGAGACTACAAATATCATCTAACAGCAGTCTACCAAACTCAAAGGTCTAACATACAAGTAAAGTCAAAAGCACAACTTAACCACTCATCATCCAATTTTAATTTAATTGCTGGTGAAATACGTTCACCATTTGGAAACCCTATGTTGTGTTTAAGACCTGTGCTTCAAGGTCAAGATCACACTTAAGAGGTCAAATTTGAGAATTATACATCTTTGTCCAAACTGTAACTTGATCATTCATCATGCAATTATATAATAAAGACACTTTCTTTAAAATATCACAAATGTTCCACATGCGCAGATGACTTGTTAATTAAAATACCTGTCGCCCTATCTCAGAGGTCAAGGTCATACTTAAAGGTCAAATGTTCAATTTGGGAATAAAAAACTTGTCCGAACTGTAACCTCCTCATTCATAGTGAAATATTAATATAAATAATTTACAACAAATGTTTACTATGTGAAAGGGCATGTTAGACAAAGCTTAAGGTCACACTTGCTCATTGGGTCATTGTCGACCTGAAATGGCCCACAAGTCACCCGGGGGTGACGAGAAGCCGATTTTTGTAACCCTAGGGTGACTTCAAGCCATTTCAGGTCGAAAATGACCCAATGAGCGTCACACTTAGGGGTCCATTGTCAAACATTTGCATGGTGCAGCTTGAAAAATGTATAACAAGCATTCTAAGCAATGAACGCTTTATGTTTCCGACAAGCATTTAGTTCTTGCATGTAATTTAATTTTTCAAGATACAATAAAACAGTGGATCAATCAGGAAAATAGTATAAAGCGAAAGACCTTTATAAACAGATCAATGCAGTCAGAGTCAAACTGCTGCAGAGAGATATATATATCAGCTCTGCTCTGGGAAAACCAGACCTAATGCATATGCGTAAAGTGTTGTCCCAGATTAGCCAGTACAGTCTGCACAGGCTAAAAAGGGACAACACTTTCCGGTTAGAGACTGAGTTGCTTTCCCTTTAAAAGACACTTCCTTTATACACAAAACTCTAAAAAATGGAAAGTATCGTTCCTGATCAGCATATGATGTATTCCTAATAAATAATTATACTTGTGACCCTGTAGTTACATATCTCGCTGAAAAGATCTGTGCATAAAAAAGTCAAACCTTACTTTGCAAGAAATTAAGTGCCTAATAAAACTGTGGCAGTGTGTTCAGTGTACTTCACGACTTTAATATTTCAACAGTCAAAGACTGTTTTAACTGGCAACATTTAGAAATACTTCATTATTAAAACACTTAGAATACATAACATAACACAATACACACATGAACATATCTGAAATAACAACACAGCATTAATAGCCTTAGATTAATCAATATGAATTAAGAAAATGATCTGAGAATTGAGACCCTCAAACACTCAGAATAACCAATATTAGAATTTGTGTTTTAGTCTAAACAAAATAATTATTTTTAAAGTCAATGAAAATAGCAACTAACTGGGTGTTTAGAATATTCATTATGTTTTTCTTAATGTAATATTACTAAATATATAAATCAATTATTTAATACAATTTTCATTGTATTAAAATAACTACATAATAATTATTATTATTACACGTTTATTTACCATTTGCACAACTATTTTGACAAATAACTACACACTTGTGATGTACATTCAACAGACTTTAACAAACAAAAGTTTTGTCAATATTTTCCATACAAAAAAGCTTGAAAAGGGTCTTGATAAATAAAACACAATTGAAATTATAAATTATCAGCATTTTGCTTACTCAGTGTTCATAGATACGGCATTGTGTGGCATTTTTTAACCCCTTCCAATGTTGACACAAATTTCACCAGCCTTAGCAAAGCATTTTAACATCTCAACTCAGGCTTCCGCTTAATTATTAGAAATCTATCACTACCATATGTTCATATCTTATTGTAATTGACACATTCTATCGCTTTCTATTCTTGATACGTTTCATGTGCTTGTATGCTCCTTTGCCATGGCGCTTCGCTTCCTGTACCTCTTCATATTTACGCTTGTTGTATCTGCAATTCAGGACAACTCAAAATTAAGCTTACTTATTAAAATGAGCATCGTTCTGGGAAAACGGAGTTGAAAGCATGTGCGTAATGTCCGCACAGGCTTATCAGGAACGATACTTTCTGCCCAAACTGGATTTTCGCTAAGAAAATACTTTCTTCAAACGAAAAAATACCATTCAAGCAGAAGGTGTCGTCCCTGATTAGCCTGTGTAGATTTGGCTGGGTTATGCACAATGTTTATAAGTAAAATTTTAACTTAAGTTGTACTGCGGTTAAAAAATTTACACCACATTTTTAATTCTTTGATCTAATGATTTATGTGCAAAAGTCAGTAAAATAAAACTAAACAAAAGCAATTTCAATGTGGCACAAAATCCATCTATAAGTGAATATAAAGATACATTAAACAGTTATCGACTTAAAGATTATGTGTTTGATTTACATAATCATTCCCTAGTGTGCTTTTAAGATATGGACCCAAAACAATTATTTAGAAATGAGCCTCGTTCTGGAAAAACTGGACCTAATGCATTCACTTTAAGTTTCATCCTCGATAAGCCTCAGCAGTCTACACAGGCTTATCAGCAATGACTCTTTCCATTTTTAAGGAATTTTTTGTTTAAAGGAATTATATTGTACTTGAAAATCCAGTCTAAGCCAAAAGTTGTGGGGACTGCACAGGCTAATCTGGGACAACACTTTAAGCACATACATTTAAGCCCCGTTTTCCAAAGCTGGGCTCAAATGTTTCTCTATCAGAGACATAAACAACGTCAGCATTAAAATGATAAAAGCTGGATGTTATACAAATCCTGTCTGTGTTTTAAATACATATTACTCACTGTCTAAACTGCGAGTCAGCTAACAACTCCTCAACGATCGTAGACTTGCGCTGCTTCTTCGGGATTCTTGAGCTATAGAAGTCTGTGGCATCTTCAATGACTTTGCCAAACTGCAAGTGTGAGAAAGTTGAAAACTCATGTTTTTGATTGATAAAACAATATTGTACGCCTTAATTATTATTTTTTAAACATATATAATCATTACATTTTCACATACTATTGATAACTTTTCATGCAGTTTACATCACTTATTTATAAGAGGTGCAATATACTTACTGGTCCTTTTTATAAAGGGCTTCATTAGTTGAACTGAGAAAAGTTAATTATTGTCCATATTAAGAGAAGTTCTTTTTTTTTCTGAGCACCTAATACATAACGCTACTTTACTTAAAGACACCAAAACAAACAATTGTTACAAAAAATGATGAAAAAAATATTTTGTCAACATAATTATTTTGCAATATATTATTACCAAATTATTAAACTTATTTGTTTTCTTGTTGTCGTTTGTTATGGACAATTAACATTTTTCTATTTTTTCAGGGCCATTAACCTCATTAGGCTAAGAAAAAAAGCATTCTTTTTGGCAGATTGGGTAAAATATCCTGAATAAATATTTTGGAAAAAAAACTGCATTATTTTTAAAAACATTTTTATTATAAGTTTATACTGATATTAAGCTGATAAAAGTTCCTACTATAGATGACAAAAACCTGCTCTTGAAATCAGCCTTGCACAGAATTGTAAATATTGTTTACCTGGAAGTATTTTGGGGCAACTTTCAAGTCATTGGCCTTATAGAAACGCTTTGGATCGAGGACCTTCCTCATCTGTAGCACCTCAAGATCGTACTTGCGCTCATCAGTGAGCTCCGTAGAGGGCATGTTGAACCACTGGCTGCCCTTTGTCTTCTCACGTTCAATCTGGAAACATGGAAGGCAAAGCGCAAGATATGAGTCACGCTCTGGGAAAACAGGGCTAAATGCATGTGTGTAAGGTTTTGTTCCAGATTAGTCGTTGCAGTCCTACAGGTTAATCAGGAACGACACTTTATGCCTAGACTGGATTTTTGTTAAGAAGAGAATTCATGTCAACGAAAAATTCCATAAAAACTGATAGTGTCATCCCTGATTAACCTGGGCGGACTGCACAGGCTAATCTGGAAAGACACTTTACACACATGCAATAATGAGGCCTTTAGCCCTGTTTTCCTAGAACAAGGCTCACATGTGTGTGTGTATTTCAAAGTTTATGTGATCCTTCCATTTCTTAGGCTGCATTATGTGAGAAACAAGTGTTTCTTTTATACCTAATGATAAAATATGACATTTCTGCAGTGAAATAACAGCAGGGAAAAAAACAAAATTGTTCTTTTCACCGGTGAAAAGAACAAATTTTCGGAATTTCTTTTTCTATTTTTAGATTATCATATCAAGATGTACTTCCCTTGTTTATATCAATGTTTAATTTTGTTTCTATGATCACGAGCAAAATAAAATCGATTATCCACCGAATCCAACACATTTTCTTTTAATTTTATGCTTTTTTTACCGTTTATTTACCATTTATTTACATTGTTAAAGAGTTTAACTGAAGAATATCCCTGGAATAATGACTTCATCTCGTCAACAAAATGACGTAAAAAATGACGTCATTTCAATGTATTGAGTCACGCCATGGTAGAGAGGGTCACTTTTCAGCGAAAGGGAAATTATAATTAATTATTTTCTTGAAAAAGGGGCATAAAAGAAACAGAAAATTTGTTCATGTCAGTCTAAGATCGTTTGTTATTTCACTCGTGATCATAGAAAAATAATGATCACTCGTGAAATAACAAACGATCTTACACTGACATGAACAAATATCCTCTAGTATGTCTCCCCGAACTCCTACCTAATAAACCTACTAGACTCAAACTAGTTGGGGCCAATTTAGAGATGTTATTTCAAGCTATATAACTTTTACTCATATATAAAACTTTGTATTATAAAGCGTTTAATAAATGCAACTACATATATACAACACAAGACCACAAGGTCTTGTGTTGTATAGTTTCATCTATAAAACGCTTTATAATCCCAATCACTATCATTTCCAATTGATTATTATCTAAAAAATGAAAGAATAATTTTTATATTTCTCTAAGTCATAAGTGATATTTTGTTTTTTGAATCTAGTGTTCATTTCTTTTCTTTTTTTGATTCTACAACATTTTTTTGCTAATGAGAAGAAAGGTATGTGAAGAATACAAATGATATAATGCTGACATATTACTACAATTGAATAATGAAGATATTCCCTTTTTTACACTTAAGAGCCTAAGCCAGCACACACATTTTGATGATTTATTTTGATTTTAATAAAACAATTAAGGTTTAAGTACATTAAAATGATCTTTTTTGGATATTGGCAAGATAAAATATCCAAAAACACAAAATGTAACTACAGTCACAATCTCACCATTCCTTAGATTGAGACAGAGTAGTTCTACATAATTGACTTAAACTATTCATGTTCATTTCAATACAGAACCAGTTTACCTTTCTGTCTTTCTTTTGCTTTCGAACACTGACATGGGTGGTTGCAATTGCATCTTGTTTCTCAAAATCATCTGTAATTACGCATTTCTTCATAACCTGAAATAACAATACATCATGTATGAACAAATAACATCATATCAGTTTTATGAAATCAGAAATGAGATGGAATTGGATAAGGTACAAATGACAATCAGAATAAAATCATTTTGAAAGCATTCAAGAGATAATTCAAGGAACTGGTACTACCAAAAATTGTTTGAAAAAAGGAAGCCCTTTAGTGGCAGGTGCAAAGCAATATTTACAATTTCAAGTTTTGCCAGTGCCGACCAATTCAAAAAGCAAGTGAAACTTTATCCCTATCCTGTACATTTCTTGAACTTTCATTTCATATAGATGCTGTTAAGTGTAATAAGTACATTATAAAATAGCTTTAGTGGTTCAAAGACATTTTTGAAATGATAACAATACATTATGTGCATTACTATATTTATTTGGAAAAGGAACAATATACATTAAGATGTCAGAATGAATTATTTTTTTAACCTAATAACATAAAATGCTCTATAAATATAAATCATGGTACCATCTGTCAATAAGAATCATCAATTCAATACATCATCATCTAATTAAGTAATATCATGGGGAACATTTTTTGAGCTAATTCTTGTTTTACTCTCCTTTTTACAATTGAATTCATAAAAAATATGTATCAGTTAATTTTTACAACAGCATTTGATACATCAATACCTAAAATTATACCAACACTGAGTCATCAGGGTTGCCACCAACCTGATGAAATAAAATTCCCTGACTTTTCACTGACTTTTCCCTGACAAAAACTTGGTTTTCATTGACTAATTTCGCGACATATTTGGCCTTCTCCTCCCCATACAGCCAACCAAATCCACCCATTAAATGTTTATTTTATTCTTTAATATAAAATATATAACAAATAACAAAGCAGTACTACTTGTACACTGTGTGTAATACAGTGGTGTCACTGCATCAGTCACCAACATCATCAGCCAGGATCCACCCATCAACAAGTGTTTCGACCCTTTAATCCTGGTACACTCTCCGGGTGGTGGGTCCGCAGTGGTGATCAGTCCACTACGTGTTGGNTTTAAGCAAGAAAAAAAAAAAAAAAAAAAAAATGTGAACATAACCTGCATTGAGTCCATTAGTATCCTCATACAACTTCTTCTGCAGCACGCCTTCGCGAGAGTATCTATATAGGGCGTGATTAGATGTTATGTACAGCATATTAGCATGATGTGCAATGCCAACACATTCGTGCTGAAGCTGTAGGACGTTTCCCTTGCTAATGCGGTTGTTACGTACGTTAAGGAACTGCACACTGTGACCGACGGTCAAAGCTACCTCGTCGACACTTACGGTACATAGTACCCATGGGTAATCTGAGATGATAAAGCTGTCAGCAACTATGTTATTGGTGTCTAACAATTTAACTTGGTTTGTGTTACGGTCTGTAATAAGCATCACTCCGCTTGGTAACTCTGTGATACCAGTAAAATAAGAAGTACGTCCAGCGTCACCTATTTGAACACACTTCCTTGAAGAAATGTTCACAGTAAGAAGTGCGTTTCCATCGGCCAATTGATTTTTTAAGTTGATGCTTGTAATTGTCCCAAATCCTGGCATCTTAGAGATGAAATCTTCAAATTGTGTATTTGGTTTGAATAACACAGAAGTCTGGTGGGTTCGCGGATGCCCTTTTTCAAATGCATTTATTTTGTTGAGACATTTAATATAGGATATATATGTCAATTGCTCGTTCTTACCGGCAACATCTCGAAAGCAACTTGAGAGATATTGTAAGTCGTTTTTAAACTTCTTGCAAGTGTCTTTATCCGACGTGTAGGTCTTTTGTAAGGTTTCTAATAGTTGTTTCAATTCGTTGATCGTTTTCTTCTCAAGATCGTCTAAATAATCGACAATTTTCTTCCTTACAGCTTTAAGTTCTTCAAGGGCAATTTGATACGACTCATGAAGGTTCTTGAGCATTTCTTCCGTAGTGTTTGTCCGTTCGTCTAAATCCTCTATGTGTCTATTCATCTTCGCAATCAGACGAGAGACGTCGCAACTTTGATAGATTTCTTTTGTCTTATCGACAATCTTTACCACACTTTGACATGTTCTGTGAAAAAGTACCAAACACAAAGTAAAGAAACAAGAAGAAAGACGAACTGAGACATTTATTGAATATGTATTTATAACTGACGTAATTCTGTATATTGAACGGAGCGTATTCGAATGTTCATACATGGATAATAATTGTGATTAACATCTATATATATTTCATTATTTCAAAAATATAACAAGCATAACAGTAATATGTAAATACCTGTGACCTTCAAGAATACACAAATGACAGCATAAATGACAGTGATCTTCACAGAACATCTTCAATTTCTCGCTTTCGTGTGTAGAGCATTTTTCTATTATATGCTTTGTTGCCTTACAAACTGGCCATGCGTTTTTATCCCCTCTTCCAGTTACAGCGTGTGTCTTAAACAACTGATTATGTAGTTCAACACACCCATCACAGTAGAACTTATAGCAACGTTCACAGTAGAACTTGGCCTCGGTCAAAGTCTTACTTTCCTCGCAAACTGAACATACATAATCATAAAATACATCCGATCCTTTATTTACTGTAACCTTTAAAGCTGCTGCCATGGTTAGCACAGTTGTTGATCAGACTGTTTAATATAAACTGTACTTGCGAAAACGAAACTACCAATATGGCGGCAAAAGATATGAAAGTCGGAAGCTTACTGCTATTCGATATCGTATCAGCTCAGTGTATCTCTTAACCGCGTAAAGCAATCTTATGTATGGTGTAGTGTGTAGTGTGTTTACAATAGTACTGCACGTCGTTCTACACGAGTTCTAACATTTTCCGATCGCTTTTTAATTGCCATTATCTGTTGAAAGCGGTTGTTCTTATGCGTTAAAAGCAGGTGAATGTGTTTGCAATTACAGGTCGTTTTAATCGTTTCACAGGATTGATATTTGATTAGGAGGTATTGAGCGTTTGTTGCGGAACATTAAAATTAAATAAAACTCCAGCAACATTATCCAATCGTGATACATCGACTATCTCCGGAATGCTCCGTAAGATAATGCAATAAATCGTCTGCTGATCCAGAGTGTAACAAAAGCGAGGCCTGGTATAGGGGAGATAACACTGGGTTAGGGTGAGGGTTAGGAGTCGGGTTAAGGTAAGGGTTAAGGCTAACCCTAGCCCTAACCCGACCCCTAACCCTACCCTTAACCCTTACCCTTTAACAATCTCAATGAGGTCAAATGCTTAGTTTAAGACACGATCTTCAATGATGACAAGAATCTCAATGAGGTCAAGGACCTTACTGAAGACAAAAGTCTTAATGGTGAAAAGGGCCACTAAGGACAAGGATCTTACTTATGTCAAGGACCTCACTAATTACAAGAGCCTGACTGATGACAAGTGCCTAACTGGTGACAAAAACCTCAATCAGGTCAAGGACCTTACTGAAGACAAGGAACTCACTGATGACAAAAGCCTTACTGATGACAAGAGCCTCACTGATGACAAGAGCCTCACTGANATCATCCGGAAACCATTTTACTGCTTCAGGTCACTGTGACTTTGACCTTTGACCTAGTGACCAGAAAATCAATAGGGGTCATCTGCCGGTCATGACAAATGTCCCTATGAAGTTTTGTGATCCCAGGCCTAAGCGTTCTTGAGTTATCATCCGGAAACCATGTGGTGGACGGACCGACCGACGGACCGACATGTGCAAAACAATATAGCCCCTCTTCTTCGAAAGGGGGCATAAATATATATTTGATATTAGTTCGGTCTTGTGTTGTTTATAATTTTAATTGATGATTATCTTAAAAGAAAAATATAATTGTAATATTTCTCTAAGTCATAAGTGATGTTTTGTTTTCTTGAATCTAGTGTACAGTTTATTTTTGGAATCAGACATTTTTTGCAGAAGAGATTAGAGAAGAAAGGTGAAGAATACAAATGATGTTAATGCTGGCATGTTATCAATGAAGATATCCACTTAAAGTCTAAGCCAGCACAATTTAATTTTGATGATTAATTTTCATTTTAATAAAACTATTAAGGGGTAAGTACATTAACATTATATTTACTGGATAAGGCACTATTTAGATGTCTGAAAATACAAAACGTAATTACACTCACAATCTTTCAATACTAAGATGGAGACAGAGTAGTTCAAAATTATTACCTTAGGCTATTCATTTTCACTGACAACACAGAACTAGTTTACCTTTCTGTCTTTCATTTGCTTTCAACACAGAACTAGTTTACCTTTCTGTCTTTCTTTTGCTTTCGAACACTGACATGGGTGGTTGCAATTGCATCTTGTTTCTCAAAATCATCTGTAATCACGCATTTTTTCATTACCTAAAATAAAGAGTCATCATGTATGGACAAATTACAACATCAGGCTAGTTTAATGCAATCAGAAGTTAGATGGAATCAGAACAGGAACAAATTACAATCTGGGTAACGTTATTTTGTAAGCATTCATGAGATAATTTGAAGAGCTACCAAAAAATCTTGGAAGAAAAAGAGGTAGGTGCAAAGCATTATTTACGATTTCAAGTTTTGACAGTGGATAACATATACCGATTCACAAAGCATCTCATTCTCAACTTAAACTTTATCCTTGACATTTCCTGAACTGTATCATTTCATATTGACAATTTTAAGTACTATAAGTACATTTTAAAATAACATCATTGTTTCGCAAAAATATGTACATTATATTAATCTGGAAAACAAATAAAATACATATCAGAATGATTTTTTAAATAATTACATAAGATGCTCAATAAATAGAACCCAGATGAGAATCATCAAATAAAATATTATCATGCTGAGCTGCAGATAACTTTAAAATAAATGGTTTCACTTTCATACATATTATTTAATAGCTCAAACACTTAAGCATTGTACTTATTGCCAGGACATTATTGTGGTATGATGAGAAGGTTTTCACTGCCACTATTTCCAGTTCACAATAGATACACATAAACAGTTATAGTATGCCCTACCTGTTCAGATATAGTTAAAACAAAACATGCTCACACTTTATAAAATAAATAGTTTTTTATTTTTATTTATGCCTTTAAGCAGGTTATCTGGAGCTCTGCATTCATAATACACAATAATCTAACATTATTATACCTCTGGCTCTTGCTCCTTACGTATAGAATTGCTGACATTGGTCTTGGCTTTAGGGTTGTTAAACGGGTCTACATTTATGTAAATGTCATTCATGTCTATATCTCACTTCAGCTGACTCGATAACTTGTCAACACTGAAAAATAATAAAACAATGTATTTTCGTAACAACCGAATATAAAACTTTGTAATGAGGCATCGGGAGATAATCTTTCAGTTTCACTAACATTTTTTTTCGCTAAGCATTAAATCAGACTTAGTACATGTTGGAAATGTGTATTACTAGTACATTGTTGAGGAAGGGCCAAAAATAAAGCAAAGATGTGGTCCCATATCATTTATTCTTTATTATGGTACACAAACTGTTAACTTGAGGAAAAACCATTTTTTTCCAAGAGTTTGATAAGCATTAGCAGAATATTTGTTCCGAGTTCAACTGGGCTGAAAAGAATTCAAATTATACGCATGACTGACAGTCCGACATGATACCTCTTCTTCCCCTTTTTCCGCTTTTCATGTGTTTCAGGTTCTTTAACATCAGTATTATCCTTGTCTCTGGCAGATGTGTTTAAATTTGACAAATCAAATGCGATTACTTCTGTTGTTTCACCAGAAGAAGGTCCCTTGTCAATGAAAAAACCAAAGTTATCCAACTTTTCTGAACTATGTTGAGACTTGTCTGACTTTCTGTCAGATTTTTTTAAATCGTCATTGTCTGAATCAGTATCTTTTTCATCAAATGTTTCAAAAAGTTTACTTCTTAACTCTGAGGCTAAGCTGTTCCTTGAGCTTGAAGTTGAAATATTAGGGGTATGCAATGAACTGTTTGCTTTATTGGCGATTGGAAGTTTACGCATTTTTAGCCTAATGGCATTAAATTCTTCTTTGACCGACTGTAGATCAGTCTCATCACAGTCGGAATCACTGCCACTCGATGAAACATCCGATTCTTGTGACATGTTTTGTGTTTTGAAGTTGCACATGTGTTGGACCTAAGAACACCCAACGTAAATTGATGCGCATTTCCGCCTTCTCGCAAAATAGTTTATCAATTATATTACATAAGTATATTTTTAAACCTCCAATTGAAATATATCACAGCGATTTATCATTGTAGATTCTAGAGAAGTTATTGATAATTTTGAACTTAAATTAACTGGTATGAATAATTTTTGGCGAGTATGAATATTGAAACTTTTTTCAAGGGAAGTCACTCTTAAAGCATTTACAAAATGTAAACATTACATACGAAAACTGAAACAAAATCAGGCAATCAGCTCATACTTCCTACAGATTTTTAGTTCATGTATGCCTCCAGACGTTAACTAAGTTATACCTAACCATGGAACTCAAACATTTTCTTATATCGCTTGTTTACACTTGGTTGTGTGTAACAATAAACTTGACAAGAGCCCAAAACTGCTTGATAAATAGCACTCAAATTAAATTTAAACTGTGTTCTGAGCTTCTTATGGGCCAGTTTATGTGTGCAGACCCCAAGATAGACATAGACACCCAACAAGCTGCAGGCTGCAATAGCACTAGGAAGGTTGCCGTTCCATGTAAGCCTGCCCCACAAATAGTTTGTGTTCCGGACAAATCGATTCAGCCCAATGGCAGCCCTTGCGAATTTACGGGCGAGGAAGTAGGGTTTTACAAAGATGTTGAATGTAAATGGACAAATGGATATAAATTTGAGACGTCTTTACTGCTGTCTATATTTCTCGGAATGTTTGGTATTGACAGATTTTACCTCGGATACCCAGCATTAGGTCTTGTGAAGTTTTCCACACTGGGTTTCTTTTTCCTCGGACAGTTGATTGACGTGCTGTTAATTGCAACGCAGACAGTGAAGCCTTCAGATGGGTCGGATTATGTGATAGACTATTATGGTGCCGGTTTGATCAAGATTATGATGAATGCTGACACAGTAATAAACAACAGTGATGAGTGAATTACATGTACATCAATCAGGAAGAAACATACCACAATAAGATTATTCTGCAGAAAATGTAATGTTTTCTATTTTATAAGGACTCTATTATATTGCAGTGATATAAATTAATAGCTTAATATTGCACATAGTCATTATCCAATACTGGTATGTTATTGTGCTTTAAATTTTTGTGTATGATAAATGCCATTTTCACATCCTGTCTGTTGCTTTTTTATTGTTTTCTCTTTTCTCTTTATACATGTGTATTGAAATTTATTATGTATTTATTGCAAGTCAGTCATGTGAATGTTGTAATAATAACACTAACATTAAGAAATAAATATTCATTGAATTATTTCATTACATGATAATTTCAGTTTAAATCATAACATGCATATATTTAAATTTTAACAAATTGATGGAATATAAAATGTTCATAAGGAACATGTTATGTAATACTTAATTTGAATTATGTATGTATACAAGTTAGGTTAACCCACTTGTTTAAGAATAAAGCATGAATCAAGCATAAATTCAGTTGCACTGGGCCAATACTGTTTCGCAAAAACTATTGTCATTAATGACTCATTAAATGTAAATAGTTTAGCAATTGTTTACATATTGACACACTTAGGGCAAAATTCATTAAATAAAGCATATTTATGCATGAAGCACCATTTATAATTTTAAAAACAATAAATTTGTCTGCAAAATACAAGATGAGTCATTATTTTATGTAGTGATATTAATGTTGAACTTTTAAATGACAGTGTTCCTTTAAACAGTTATAACTTATATTATTATTTATATTAACATCACTGGCTAAAAATAGCATTTGAATAGTATAAATCATATTTGGCAACACATACCATGATCAGTACTGTACAATGAAAAACCAGTAAGTTAAATAAATTAGTTATACATTCACATGGTAAAACTCAATATATTTCATACATTTAAAAGCTTTTAATAAACCAAAATTTTTACATTAAAGAGGATGAACAAAGTATATGTAGATTATGTGCGCCCATAAAAAATCTTTACATCCTCTTGTTTAGTCATACATGATGAAATGGTAACAGCATTTGGTCACACATGACTGGGCAAGAATTAGAAAAAAAACATTGACCCTGGTGCAAGGTCAATGTTTTACTTTTCTACTAAATGCTGAGTCAAGGTGATATATATTTTTTTCTTATTATTTGCTCAGTCATTTGTGATGATATGTCAGTCTCCGCAGAGTCCCAAAACAATTACAGGCAAAAAGGTCTGGTATTCTGGTAACTATTACTGGCACATCTTCCAATTCACTGGCCAGTCAACTATAAAATTTAATGAGTGCTTGGCATCTCTTTTTTAACGGACATGATGGACATAATTCTGGATTTTTTCCAGTCCATGACCTTGTAGAACTTTATTGGCTTTTTCCAAGGGGTTACGGACTTTCGGGGAGCTGATATATTGCTCTTATTCCCTGTGGTTAAATGTAATTGAGTCACGCTTAGGAAAAACGGTGCTTAATACTTGCGCGTAAAGTGTCGTACCAGATAAGCTAATGCTTATCAGTGATGACGCTTTCCTTCTAAACAGGATTTCTTCCTTTTATTTTTCCGCGACACACAATTCTTTAATTTCATAAATCTGCGACAATGAAAACTTTTAACCAAACAGTATATTTGCATACTGTTAACACGTAAAACAAAAACATATATTATGTCAAGCAAATTTGTTACAGCATGTGCAATTTCATTTTCAATATGTTGCAATATAGAAAGAAAAATTGCATGTCATTCAGTGTTTATATCAACGTTTATGTTATTTGTCAGAGCAAAATCTGAGATAATTACTATTTTTAAAATGTTATTGATTCCTTATTAATATTTATTGAGAAGTAATGTTGGTGTGTTATACTTTGTTTCTAAATAAGATCTGGTCAACTAATAAAGATGTTGAATTATTATGTTGTTCTGCTTTTTTTATTTGAAACATGACAATTAAATAAAAATGCTAGCATGTATAGTTGCTCTTGCGCAGATGAAAGGTACTGTACGATCAGTATTATTCGTGGGATATCAATTTTCGCTAATTTCGTAAGTTGACCGATACACAAATTCAACACAAACACATTGGAAATGACCGATGCAAATTTGTCTTCTTATTTTCCATAATCAGAAAACTACAAAGTATAAAATATTATAAGTGGGAATATAGGAGATCTTAGACTTGCAACTTACATGGCTAAGACATTTAACTTTCTTTCGTTGTTTATTTTTTTGTGGTCGTTTTCGCCTGAACCAACTCACTCTTCCTGGGTAAGTTTATTGGACACTGCACGGGACCCGCAATCCTTAGATGTGTAGAACATTGCTCCACTAACTGTAGTCCATATAAACGGACTCCCTGAGAGCCTATTATAATTTTTNTAACATCACTGGCTAAAAATAGCATTTGAATAGTATAAATCATATTTGGCAACACATAACATGATCAGTACTGTACAATGAAAAACCAGTAAGTTAAATAAATAAGTTATATATTCACATGGTAAAACTTAATATATTTCATACATTTAAACGCTTTTAATAAACCAAAATTATTTTCATTAAAGAGGATGAACAAAGTATATGTAGATTATGTGCGCCCATAAAAAAATCTTTTAAATTACATCCTCTGGTTTAGTCATACATGATGAAATGGTAACAACATTTGGTCACAAATGACTGGCAAGAATTAGAAAAAAACATTTACCCTGGTGCAAGGTCAATGTTTTTCTTTTCTACTTCTTGCTGAGTCAAGGTGATATATTTTTTTATGCCCCGGGTAGGGTGGCATAAAGCAGTTGAACTGTCAGTCTGTCCGTCCGTCTGTGTGTCCGTCCGAAAACTTTAACATTGGTCATAACTTTTGCAATATTGAAGATAGCAACTTGATATTTGGTATGCATGTGTATCTCATGAAGCTGCACATTTTGAGTGGTAAAAGTTCAAGGTAAAGGTCATCCTTCAAGGTCAAAGGTCAAAAAACAAAATCAACGGAAGTAATAAGCTTTTAAAAGGGAGATAATTTCTAAACCTGCCAAAAGATGTATTGAAATTTTATATATGAAACCGTACAACTGAAGCATAATCAAAATGACATTTTATGGTCAAGCCAAGCACACAATGATACTTTTGTATCTTAGGTACTTTAAGGTTACCTGTGAATATATGTATCCCAGAAACAACTACTTTTAGGAAAAAACCACTAATCTGCTGGTACAAATAAAGCTGACCCATTTATAATTCTTTCAAAATCACACACCGTATCAACCGTTATTATTTAAATTAAGCTATGATTGGTTGATATAATGGACCAGCTTTGTTAGTACCGGGGTGATTAGTGTTTTTTTTTTTAAACTTGGCTTTTCCGGGATAAGTCTATTTACACTCACGGTAGTGGCTTATAATTATTTGCTACTAAAAATAGAGATTTGTTAAAGAACAATTATTTTCAAGGGAAGTTATTCATATAATTATAAATCTCAGATTATATATTTCCTTACCAAGAATTTAAGTTCTATTCACAGTTACTGTACAGATTTTGTATTTTGTTTATTTTTAACTGAAATGATTGATTTGTCAATGTTTTTGTTTTAATTATATAGCTATCATTTCTTTCCTGCACTAATTTGTGAATGGTAGGTTTTATTACTTACCTATGGACTTATGTCCACAGATACATGATGAACTGTGGCTATGATCTCTTTGATTAAACCACAGGCCTTGGTAATCAGCGATGTCTGCCTTTGTCATTTCTGACTGTCCCCCCCCCCNTCATCCTTCAAGGTCAAAGGTCAAAAAACAAAATCCAAGGGAAGTAATAAGCTTTAAAGTGAGATGATTTCTATACCTGCCAATTAATAAATAGAAATTGTATTTCAAAGCGGCGCAGTAGGGGGCATTGTGTTCCTGACGAACACATCTCTTGTTTTCTTATTATTTGCTCAGTCATTTGTGATGATATGTCAGTCTCTGCAAAGTCCCAAAACCATTACAGGCAAAAAGGTCTGGTATTCTGGTAACTATTACTGGCACATCTTTAAATTCACTGGCCAGTCAACTATAAAATTTAATGAGTACTTGGCATCTCTTTTTTAACGGACATGAGGGACATAATTCTGGATTTTTTCCAGTCCATGACCTTGTAGAACTTTACTGGCTTTTTCCGAGGGCTTACGGACTTTCGCGGAGCTTATTTATTGCTCTTATTCCCTGTGCTGTTAAATGTAATTGAGTCACGCTCAGGGAAAACAGTGCTTAATACATGTGCGTAAAGTGTCGTACCAGATAAGCTAATGCTTATCAGTGATGAAACTTTCCTTCTAAACAGGATTTCTTCCTTTTTAAACGAACAACATAATAAAAGCGGAAAGGGTATGACCTGATCAGCCTGTTCTGATCTGAAACGAAACTTTACGCACATGCATTAAACCCTGTTTTCGCACATCGAGGCTCAAGTTCAAATCAGAGGAGACCTACAAACAAAGCACTTGAGTGTTGACACAAAGAAAAGAGCTTTTGAGTAAAATATGTTTCAATGATAAATAATAACGCAAAAGCTAATAAGGTTGAGTCATTGAGTTTGAGCATCTTCCCAGGATCCTGGTTCTTGTGTTTGATAATTTATTTTTTATTTTTGCATTTCTTCGAAAATTCGTCCACACGGAGTAAAGTATCTTTCCCCGACGAAGTCAAATCAGTTAATTTCTTATCTTTGACCTTGAATTGTGGCATTATGGTCGTTCTCTACACTGCGACCCACATTGCATATTACGTCTGCTTAGTTCTTTGACAATTAATCATCCAGTGCATTTTTCTTATAACGTCTACCAATCCATTTTAAAATGAATCAATGCTGGACAAAGTTACGATCTGGACAATCTGTTCGGGACAATCTGTGGAGGAATTATTTCTAATCATTTACATCGAATGGTGATCTTTGACCTAGGTGCTTGCACACGGCACTCCGTCTCATCATCCTAATCGCGTCTTCCAAGTTATATGAAAATCAACATATGCCTGACAACGTTATTCTCCGAACAAAGTGTTATAGATGGATTTATTCATTTTATTGTCTCGTCACGATCACCATTTCTGCAATGTTATCCACACATTTTAAGACAAAGTGTTGTTTAAAAGTTCTGTTCAAAAAATCATTTGACAAAGTCTTGCTCAACATGTTATTATCATTTTCTGTTACAATTTCCCTAGCTGAAAGGTAAAGGTCACACTTATGGAGGTCAAAGGTCAATATTGTTCGTAATACACTTTGTCCGGGCTGTAAGTTTGTCATTCACAATGCATTTGGAGACGGTTTGTCTCGTGAAAGAACGATGTATTTGGCTCAAAGGTCAATGGTACAAAGGTCAAATGAGGCATTATATAGCTCGCCAAGAATTTAACTTCATGATTCATGAGGTAATTAAAAACAACTTTCCACAAATATTCAGCACGCGGAGACGGCTTGTCATGCACTAGATCTCTGTCCTTAGCTAAATGGTCAAAATCACACTTAGAGGTCAATTTGAAATATGAGTATGATGTAAACTGTCTGGACAATAACTTATTCATCCATCTGGACATTTTGAAAGAACTTGCCAAATAAATTTTCGCCATCTATAGACAGCGTTTCTTGCTCAAGACTCGTTTCCGTATCGAAATGGTCACATTTGGTTGGTTTTAGGTCACTGCTATATATAATGAAGACTGTAACTTCATCATTCAAGCGAAAATCAAAATAAAACAAAAACATGTTCAAAAGGTTAAGGTCACACTCATTTTAAAATATTAACAATAAGATGGCATTCTCGACAAAGGGCTCGGTAAGTTGCCAACAGGCATCTAGTTTTTAATTGCTTTCATTTTTCCGCGAGACACAATTCTTTAATTTCATAAATCTGCGGCAATAAAAACTATTAACCAAACAGTATATTTGCATACTGTTAACACGTAAAACAAAAACATATATTATGTCAAGCAAAATTGTAACAGCATGTGCAATTTCATTTTCAATATGTTGCGATATAGAAAGAAAAATTGCATGTCATTCAGTGTTTATATCAACGTTTATGTTATTTGTCAGAGCAAAATCTGAGATAATTACCATTTTTAAAATGTTATTGATTCATTATAAATATTTATTGAGAAGTAATGTTGGTGTGTTATACTTTGTTTCTAAATAAGATCTGGTCAACTAATAAAGATGTTGAATTATTATGTTGTTCTGCTTGTTTTTATTTGAAACATGACAATTCAATAACAATGCCAATATGTATAGTTGCTCATGCGCAGACGACAGGTTCTGTACAATCAGTATTATTCATGGGATATCAATTTTCGCTAATTTCGTAAGTTGACAGATACACAAATTCAACACAAACACATTGGAAAATGACCGATGCAAAATTGTCTTCTTATTTTCCATAATCAGAAAACTACAAATGTATGTGTCCACGAAGAAGTCATACAAAAACCGTATCGCCTTCAAACAATATCGTCTTCAATGCGTCAAGAAACCTCATTGAGAAGATTATAGCATAGCATAACAATTCATGCATTTCCTCTCATGCATTTGAGTATGCCGTATGAGGAAGAATATACAGTATGTTTCACATTTTTTTTAAGATGTGTATATTATAAGTATAAAATATTATAAGTGGGAATATAGTAGTTCTTAAACTTGCAACTTACACTGCTAAGACATTTTGACTTTCTTTCGTTGTTTATTTTTTGTGGCGGTTTTCGCCTGAACCAACTCACTCTTCCTGTGTTAGTTTATTGGAAACTGCACGGAACCCGCGATCCTTGGATTTGTAGACCATTGCTCCACTAACTGGGCAAGCCGGCTGTACACATTTGGAAAATATTGAATATCTTGACATATGGACGGGGTTATGGTAAGTAAAATTGAATGGTATTTTGTGTTTCAGTAGTAATCCGGTTTATTACGATTTTTTAAAGATCGAGCAAATGCATAAATAACATAAATTAAAGCTTAATTCAAATATTGTATCTGGTTTCTTTCTCAGTATTTTTTTGTGGAAAAAAAAGCGGAAACATTAAGGCAAATATTTGGATAAGGGTGTGCTGAATCAAGAAAGAAAACTGCCATGAGAACAATAATAACATACTTATGATGTTTGTATGGTAGTTCATGTAAGTTTATTTGACCTGGCCGGGTTTTAACGGCTGTAACCATTTACTGTAGATTACTGATGATGATGATTTTCAAGGTATAATGTATAACTGGACAATATCACATTACGAATGTCGTAACATGGATGTTGATTTAATATTTTTTAAATAAATTACATTTCACAGACAATCACAGAATCGACATTATAAACATTCACGAATACTGAACCAAATTAATTTGTCACCACTCACACTATATACCGATATATTCGCATAATTCATAAAACATGGACATGTTTTTGTTATTTAATCAAAAATAATATATTTTTGAATACCCATTCAAAATATAGTACTGTTTACAAGTCAAAGAATATAATACATCATAACACTTTTATTTATATGGGCTAGTATATGTAATTTAGCGATGTTCACAAATCTGAGAGAAAAAATGACTAACGCAATAATTGGGAATACACTGCATTTAAACAAAATTGTTTCACCAATATATAAATATCGTGTAAGCATATTCACACAGTCATTATCATGTTATCGGGAACCGATATCGTTTATTCTTATTATACATGTATACACCAAACTACAATAAAATGTTTATATTGTAATTTTACACTATACAATTATAAACAATGGTATACAATTATTTCACAAAATATAAAACACGAAACTCCGGAGACATAACCATAACAAAACGCTCTGTTTGTCTTTTTTTGTATATACCAGTTAACAAAATGCTTCAAAAGATATATTAAACATACAACTTCGCAACAAGAACAATCA